>OW679199.1:99038460-99103452 GCA_940337035.1 Agriotes lineatus
TTTCATTGAAAAATATATATATGTTGTCCACAAATTAACATAAAGTTGAATAAAAACACGTAATTTTGTTGAAAAAATGTTCTGGCCCCTTCATTTCACTTAAAATTTTACAAAACTGCCATCATAACACTTGAAATTATACAAAATATATGTATGTTGATCACAAATTAACATAAACCTGAATAAAACACACAATTTCGTTGAAAAATTTGCAAATGTTTTACACTTTTTTATAAAATGTATCGCACAAAATTAAAAGAAATCACAATTTTCTAAATTATATCACGCTATTATGAAATCGTAGATTGATTTTTTGAAATTTTACACTTTGTAACTGTAAAATAACTACAAATACTAATATTTTAGCTTTAGACTTTGTAATTATTGCAGATTCGAGAAAAAAAACAAAGCAGAGTAGAAATAAAAAACACAAACACTTTGTAATAAACAAATATATTGTTCTTATTTCGTATAATACTTAATAATATAAATATAAATGTACAGCAGAATGTCTTATTTCTAAAAATTCGCTAGCAATTTACAAAACTGTAGTTTGAGGTGCACGACATTTCAAATTAAAAAGACTGCAAGTAATAAAATCAGAAATTCATTGTGTAATTTTAAAGTTTAAGATGCACCCAATCTAGAATTCCCTTCGTTTTTGGTGTTGATGACATCTGCCTTAGAGGCGTTTTTCTAACGGCCCTTTTTTGGAGGCGTTTCCTTATCGGCGTTCTTCTGACTGAACCTTTTTGATGTGGACTTGGATGAGTAGCTGGTGTTTTTAATTTATATTCTAAATCGGACTCGCAGTTATCAGTTTCCATTTCGGTTTTTCCTGTAGTATCAGTCGGGGTTGGCTTCTTTTGCTGTTTAGGTTTAGCTAGCAGCACATTAGCAACGTTAAGGTCTTTGATGTACTCAGCAAACTGTAGGCGTCCGGGTGGATTAATAGTTTTTCGAGGCCGCAGAGTGTCATGAATTAAATCGACTATGTTAGACGCCGGTAAAATTTCACCCTTTATAGTAACGGTGCCCTTGTGATCCCAGCTCACATCGTTTGAGGTACTCAAAATGCGTAGGAAAACTTCAGCTTTTTTCTTAAAAGTTTTGGGAAGTGTAGATAAAATAACGGCATTTGATAGGCTGTCACTGGTTGTTTCAATAGGTATTTTGATTGGCTGCCGCGCCTGGTTTGTGAAATGAAGGAATCGTTGTAAAACCTGATTGTACTGGATCCATTTATCGTGATCAGTTAATTTGGACTTTAAAACTTTTTGCATTTCGTCATCAAGCTGTGATAATATTTTTTCTCCGCATCATCGCCAGACTTAAGACGTTGGACAAATTCCGGCGATACAATCAACATCTTCCGCTCTTTGTCCATTTTAGTCGAAAAGGAGCTTAGTCGTTTGTTCTAGTAGAGCCGTCGTGAATAAACTAGCTTAAAATCAAGACTTTCATAATAAATATATAAAAAAAATATGACAGGTACGGGAATCGAACCCGTATTCTCTCTCGAGATCAGAGCTTAAATCTGACGCCTTAACCATTCGGCCAACCTGCCTCCCTATATAAACGAGCACTCTCTGCATAATTAAGAAAACATATAGTTTAAAAAGCCTTCTGCATGCAATTTCAAACAATATTTCATATAAATTAAGCCATGTACAAATTTCTAAATCGGTTTTGATATATATTTTATCGAAAGATTGGACCCACAGCTACCGTTTTATTACTATTTGTCGTGATGCGTCATCGATGAATTTTACAAGAGCCAGCCTGTCTGCGATGTGACGTAGGTAATGTGTCCACCCCTTTTTATTTTAAAATTCTATAAAAACAGAGGCCCGACTGATGCCGCACTAACACGTTTTAAACCATTGTACTCTGTTACCTGATGCGGCAGCAGTTTGGACCTCTGATTTTATAGAATTTTAAAATAAAAAGGTATGGAGACATTACCTACGTCACACAGCAGACAGGATGGCACTTGTAAAATTCATCGATGACGCATCACGACAAATAGTAATAAAACGGTAGCTGTGGGTCCAATCTTTCGATAAAATATATATCAAAACCGATTTAGAAATTTGTACATGGCTTAATTTATATGAAATATTGTTTGAAATTGCATGCAGAAGGCTTTTTAAACTATATGTTTTCTTAATTATGCAGAGAGTGCTCGTTTATATAGGGAGGCAGGTTGGCCGAATGGTTAAGGCGTCAGATTTAAGCTCTGATCTCGAGAGAGAATACGGGTTCGATTCCCGTACCTGTCATATTTTTTTTATATATTTATTATGAAAGTCTTGATTTTAAGCTAGTTTATTCACGACGGCTCTACTAGAACAAACGACTAAGCTCCTTTTCGACTAAAATGGACAAAGAGCGGAAGATGTTGATTGTATCGCCGGAATTTGTCCAACGTCTTAAGTCTGGCGATGATGCGGAGAAAAATATATTATCACAGCTTGATGACGAAATGCAAAAAGTTTTAAAGTCCAAATTAACTGATCACGATAAATGGATCCAGTACAATCAGGTTTTACAACGATTCCTTCATTTCACAAACCAGGCGCGGCAGCCAATCAAAATACCTATTGAAACAACCAGTGACAGCCTATCAAATGCCGTTATTTTATCTACACTTCCCAAAACTTTTAAGAAAAAAGCTGAAGTTTTCCTACGCATTTTGAGTACCTCAAACGATGTGAGCTGGGATCACAAGGGCACCGTTACTATAAAGGGTGAAATTTTACCGGCGTCTAACATAGTCGATTTAATTCATGACACTCTGCGGCCTCGAAAAACTATTAATCCACCCGGACGCCTACAGTTTGCTGAGTACATCAAAGACCTTAACGTTGCTAATGTGCTGCTAGCTAAACCTAAACAGCAAAAGAAGCCAACCCCGGCTGATACTACAGGAAAAACCGAAATGGAAAATGATAACTGCGAGTCCGATTTAGAATATAAATTAAAAACACCAGCTACTCATCCAAGTCCACATCAAAAAGGTTCAGTCAGAAGAACGCCGATAAGGAAACGCCTCCAAAAAAGGGCCGTTAGAAAAACGCCTCTAAGGCAGATGTCATCAACACCAAAAACGAAGGGAATTCTAGATTGGGTGCATCTTAAACTTTAAAATTACACAATGAATTTCTGATTTTATTACTTGCAGTCTTTTTAATTTGAAATGTCGTGCACCTCAAACTACAGTTTTGTAAATTGCTAGCGAATTTTTAGAAATAAGACATTCTGCTGTACATTTATATTTATATTATTAAGTATTATACGAAATAAGAACAATATATTTGTTTATTACAAAGTGTTTGTGTTTTTTATTTCCACTCTGCTTTGTTTTTTTTCTCGAATCTGCAATAATTACAAAGTCTAAAGCTAAAATATTAGTATTTGTAGTTATTTTACAGTTACAAAGTGTAAAATTTCAAAAAAATCAATCTACGATTTCATAATAGCGTGATATAATTTAGAAAATTGTGATTTCTTTTAATTTTGTGCGATACATTTTATAAAAAAGTGTAAAACATTTGCAAATTTTTCAACGAAATTGTGTGTTTTATTCAGGTTTATGTTAATTTGTGATCAACATACATATATTTTGTATAATTTCAAGTGTTATGATGGCAGTTTTGTAAAATTTTAAGTGAAATGAAGGGGCCAGAACATTTTTTCAACAAAATTACGTGTTTTTATTCAACTTTATGTTAATTTGCGGACAACATATATATATTTTTCAATGAAATTGCGTGTTTTGGTGGTGTCAGAATATTTTTTTCAACGAATTGCGCGTTTTTATTTAAAAATTATGTTAATTTGTGGTCAACATACATATATTTCCGTCAAAAGTATAAGATTTTTTGAATTTTGTTTATCGAAATGATTGTGGTAGTAGATTTTTTCAACGAAATTGCTATTTCTTTTAATTTTGAGCGATGCATTTTATAAAAAGTGTAAAACATTTGCAAAATTATGCATAGTTTATGTAACATGATGTCGATTTTTGTGAAAATTTATGTGAGATGGCTTGTAATTGCGTGATTTTTGTTCAATTTTCATCGTGTGTTGAATAAAATATCGTTTTTTGTATAATTTCAAGTGACGTGATGACAGTTTTTGTATAATTTATGTGACATGATGTCGATATTTGCGAAAATTTATGTGAGATGCTGTATGATTGTGTGATTTTATTCAAATTTTTGTTACTTTGGGGTCAACACATACGTCTTTTCGTAATTTTTGCGTGTTTCTATTCAAATTTATTTTCATTTGTCGTCAGCACAGACGTATTTTCGTAAAATTTTACTATTTTTCAATAAAAGTTGTGAAAAAAATATTGTTTTTGTCGTTTTTACAGAATTTAATGTGACAAGATGCCGATTTTTATAAATTTTCATGGGAGATGCTGTCGATTTTCTAAAATTTATGTGAGACGGCGTATTTTTTTTTCGCTTATTGGATAAAAATGTCGTTTTTTGTATAATTTCAAGTGACATGATGTCAGTTTTTGTAAAATTTTAAGTGAAACAGAACATTTTTCCAACGAAATTGTGTTTTTTTATTCAAAATTATGTTACTTTGTGGTTAATTGCGTTTTTATTTTCGTCCGTTTGCATTTATATTGGAATTTTTTAAACTAAAATGCAGTTTTTATCGATAGAAGCTGGTCAAACCCGCATACGCCGATATCTTCACCAGCAAGTAGTTTTCACAATGGCGTTTTTTAGGGTTCCGTAGTGAGAAGAAACAGTTTATGCCGAAAGAAGTCGCTGTTTTCGTTAAAATGTTCCAAATACCAATTTACATTAAGTTGTTATATACAAATTGACAGTTAAAAATCTGTACATTTACAATAGCATAGTTTGGTTCTTCCACTTTGTCAAAAGACCCATCTTGTAAACGTACAATAACTAAAAGTTTTTCGGCTTTACAATGCGTTGCATTTATTTACTCAACACTTTTCGCGATTTTTTATAGTAATATATTTATGCGGATTTCGCGATTTAAATGAAAAGGGTTAAGGGTTTCTAAAGTAAACATAAAGAACGTCTCGTAAGTTCCGCAGCGATATTATAAAAGAGCAGATTATAAAAATAAAGTAATTATTTCTATTAGTACTAGGCATGTTTAGTTGACAAATGTCATAATTAAAATTAGGCAAGCCTTCTCCAATATTTGCTACTATGTTTATCTCTTTCTTACTCAAGCAATACGTATATCTTCTTTATGTTAGCCGAGCAATATTTTAAAACTGTTGTGTTCAAAGTTTAAAATTTGATATTATTTGACAACCGCGAATTTAATTAGATCAATTAATTGATTGCTCCATAACGTCTTTTTGTAAGCACGCATAGCAACATAAATTTAAATATGTTACAGCATTTCGCCGGAATATATTCGATTGACCAAGAACTCGAGAGGAAATTTCCATCTATATAGCAGGCAGAGAACGATGGAAATATCGTTAATCCACGCATACACGTCACTCATATTATAAAAATAAAAGCACTAATTACAGCAAAAGCTGTTGCAAATCTAATTTTTTTTAAATTGTACCAACCTTTAAACACAATAAGCTAAACATTCCCTATTCTTATAATCTAAATTTTTGAAAAATAGGTTGTGTGGTACAACGTTTATTTAAAATAAAATAGATTTTCTATACCGTCTGCAAATAAAACAATGGTTGATTGTAAAACACATTTATTAAATAGAGACCGCTTGATCCTGAGCGTTATAACCCATTTGAGTGATTCAGTTCATTTATTTAATTTCTATTATAAAAAGTCTAAACTCCAGCAGATACAATCCCCCGGTAACAATGCATTTTGTCGGTTAAAATTTACAGCCCGCTATGCAATGACGTCAAAACTTTGAAAGAGAAAGCTAGCATAGTCAGAATGCGTGTATTTATATAAGGGACTAAAATAATTATTTCGCCTTTTAAAAATATTACTATGGTTCTAAATTATGCACAATGCAGTTCATCTGTTATTAATTATAATTTTCAGGAAATAAATAATTTTATAATATGACAGCATAGCGGTACTCAAGCGGGATGGCACACCGCTCAAACCCTTTAAATCCCGTAGCGCTCCGTGGTCTAGCGGCATCGATCAATGTGAGCCCAATGTGTATGCAAACGTAGAGGGTTCGATTCCCACTCGGGTCCGACGCAAATAGCTTTTTTAAAATTTAAATATTTCCGCGAGTGAATGCAAGAGAGAGACAGCAGCTTCGAAGAGCGAAATAGATCTATCAGTTTGAATTTCAAATATTTCCGCGAAAATTAAAAACAACCGCCGTGAGAAGTGCGCGCGCACCAAGATGGCCGACGCCCCGGGAAATTCAAATCCAACAAATTAAACTTAGAAAAAATCGGAAAAAATTCAAATTTCAAATATTCCCGCCAGAAATCCAAGATGGCCGCCGAAGTCCGACGCGTAATTCCAGAAGCAAATTAAAAAATCTAATGCGTAATTTAATCAGTAGCACATATGTAAATTAATTAGATCAAACCGCGAAATTAATTAGATCAAACCGCGAAATTAATTAGATCAAACCGCGAAATTAATTAGGTCAATCCGCGAATAAAACCGCGAAATCCGCGAATTAAACCGCGAATCCGCGAATCAATTAAAAGGAGTGGGGGATAACTAGCCCCTTTCTACTTATATCAATTTATCACAGCTAGTATTATTATTATTAGTATTATTAAGAGTATGTCATTGCATAAACAAATTGTTGCCGATCTTATAAGACTCGGTCGATCTAATTATGTGGGCTAGATTAGTCTCCCTTTTTCTTTTTAACATTTGTGTATAGCTGTTCATGCTCTCCACGCTTTCCTATCTATATATTTGGGTCTCCAATTTCTTATTTCCAGATTCTATGTTTTTTCTCACCTCGTCACAACATCTTTCAAACGAAGAAAAAACAAAGTAAATTAGATAGGTACCAAAAACGCAGAGGGGAAGTATAATAGAGAAACGGAGTCATACGGTTGCGTTTGCGGAATCATTTCAGTATCTAGGAGTGCAAGTAAGTAACAGAAATGATAGGAACTATAGCATAGGGGAAAGAATATCGTGGTAACGAGAAGCTTCTGAAAGATAAAAATCTAAATGAAAAACGAAGTTAAGATCTGATAATATATTTTGTAACGTATGCGACAGCAAAATTACACACTACGAAGCCAGATAACGGAGTATGAGAATGAAGAATGCTTAAAAGAAAACTAGGAACAATAAAAGTAGGTCCGAGTTTGAAATTACTCCCTTTCTCCCTCTGCTACTCTTATCATGATGCATGTTTCATACAGGTAATCTTACACCCGTATTCATAGTCGTTCGCCAGCGGCTCGCCGGCGAGTCGCCGGAGTTTCGTTATGAATAGTATGTTGGCGGCACTGTACGTCTATGTCAAATTCGAGGTTATCAGGTTAGGTTTTCCGTCAGTTTTGACAGAAATTGACACAAAATCTAACCTGCTAACCTCGAATTTGACGTAGACGTACAGTGCCGCCAACATACTATTCATAACGAAACTCCGGCGACTCGCCGGCGAGCCGCTGGCGAACGACTATGATTATGGCTGTTAGTATTCCCATCCATCCCAATAGCTTTTTCCTATTAACTTCATCAAACATCTTTTTAAATTCGATTAACAAGATATGTAGTTGTATATTATGTTCTACACGATTTTTTACTTCCCCATATCCATAGGTATAGGGAAGTCTTGGAATCATGAAAATTTTGGAAATCGATATTTTCACAGAAATATCCGTTTTGGGCCTCTAGGAACCCAAAAATATGGTTTTTAAAAAATGTCTGTCTGTGTGTGGTTGGGTGACGCTCCTACAGCCGAAAGTATTGCTCCGATTTTGATGCGCTTTGGAATGCGGGGGTGTATCGAAAATTCATCGACAAAATAAGCTTTTCAAAAAAATCCGAAACCGGAAGCGGAAGTTACGCATGTTTTTTTGGTATCACTGTTTTCGTGATTAAAATTTTGAAAATTTTATCGCGGATAACGATAGAGGGTCATAAGACAAATCTGTTAGTTTTTTGCCGAACTCGCTAGGTTTAAAATGAAGGGCGCTATGATTTTTTGAAAATTTTGAGTTTAACGCCCTATTACTCAAAAACGGATGAATCGATTGAATTGATTTTTTTTTCTGAATAGTATATGAAGGCTAACATGAGGTGATATAAAAAGTGTTTTGAAAAATATTAAGGGGCCTAAATTACAAATTTTCAAAATTTTGGAAATTTTCTAAAAATCATTTCTCAAAAACTGCCCACAGGAATTTGTTTAAACTTCATACACTGATAGACCCCGAAAAGGGCTATCGATATGTTTTTGAAAGAATCTCATGAATTATCTGTGGCGCCCTCTACGAAGCTTTGAAGTTTGAAAATTTAAACCCCTTTAATTAATAAACAAAACAAGATAGGTAGCTGGGGTTTTCACTGAATTGCTCAGTGCATAATGGAGCATATGAATATGCAAAAAAATATTACACTCGTGGATATATGTAAGCGCACCGGCCCCCTCCCCCCTCTATTTTTGAAAAATAATTTTTTTATTCTAACGGTTGTTATATTTTTGCGTCAATCCGCGAAAATAAAAAAATCGATTTTGTATGCCCTAGAAAATATAATTTCCAGGTACTTAGAAAATTTCATCTCGGTGCTACAGCCGTTTTGAGGAAAATAATACATAAACTAGCAGAGTGGCGACTTGTCCACTTGGCGCCATCTACAGAAGCTCGGTGGTCACGTTTTGAACTACACATTCTTTTATATTTACCTGCAATTTACGTGAAAGTGTAAACGCTTATCACGGTGAAGACGTGAGTCATCGAGTTGAAATTTTGATATGTTGTAAAGACTGTTGAATAAAGACGATATGAACAGTTTCCAGTATGGGAAAGTCCAGGGAGGTAGTCACGTCCACTTTTTACTATTTGTTTCAGAATCTGCGTCCGTTGTTGATCTTCCTGGTCTGAAACCACATTGGTAGTTACCTAGAATGCCTTCTACTTATTTAACGAATTTTCATTGGATAAATACAGTGAAAATTTTATATATAACATTAAGTATTGTGATACCCCAGTAATTAGTTCAGTCTCAGAGGGCTCCTTTATTTTAAATTATTATTACCAAACCGTGTCATCATTCGTAGGGCATTTTTTCCATATTTTCCTTTTTATATCAAATTTCATCCAAATCGATTGATAAATAAAGGAGATACAAAGCCCTGCATAGCCCTGGTTTCATTGTCACCCGGTATAGCATAATCTATACTTTTATTTGTAAAATGTTTCACCTTTTTGGCTATATATAAGCATTGGCCTACAAATTAACCTAAATAAAACCAAAATCATGTCTAACAGTACAAAACAGTTTACAATCAAGTCAGAACACATCGAAACAGTGGAAGAATACGTATACCTCGGACATCTCATAAAGTTGGGGAAGCAAAATCAGATCGCGGAGATAAATAGAAGAGTCAGACTGAGTTGGGCTGCATTTTCTAAACTTAACGACATTCTAAAAAACAAAGAAGTGCCGAACTGTATGAAGAGAAAAGTATATGACTCTTGTATATTGCCGGTTATGACATATGGGTTAGAGACTATGACCCTAACGGAGAAAAGAGAATAACGAAGCGTACCATGGAGAGATCTATGCTTGGCATTAGTCGTAGAGACAGGGTCAGAAATGTAGAAATTAGAAACCAAACCAATGTAACTGACATTATGCAACGTGTCGCAACACTAAACTGGAGTTGAATAGGGCATGTGGCAAGAAAAGGCTCTGAACAATGGTCAAATCGAGTAATGCAATAGAGACCTAGAGCATACAAAAGAAGCATTGGAAGGCCACAGCAAAGACGGACTGACGACATAAAGGCATTTGCAGGAAAACGATGGCATCAAATTTCACAAGACAAAGTAACTTGGAGAAATTTAGGGGAGGCCTACGTCCAGCAGTGGACGGACCACGGCTGAGGAAGAAGAAAAAGAAGATTACATATTTTAGTTTTTCTCCAGTGATTACATTTTTATCATTTCTTTCGGTTTAATCAATTGATATTGGTTCAATTCAATATTGAAATTCAAAGTTGAAATCGAGTCAAATATCTCGAAAATTCGTGTAACCGACTAATGAACCCACTATACCAAATCTCCGCCTCAGCTGTGCGGATCTTTTGGTGAAGACCCCAACCCACTAGATCCCTCCCTCGTATTGGGGGGGGGGGGGGGGGGACTAAACGTGCTGTGCGGTGTAGGTATGTTCGTATGTGTATACGATTTCGGTCGCCAGGAACCTTCCTGAAGTCTTCGATCTTTTTCATACGATAGGTTGTCCGAAAATGATGGCAACATCAACTTTTGAGGTATGGCCGAAGGAAAAAAAAAGTTTTGGGGTTTTTTAACCTTTCATTGTGCTAGCGAAACGGAGTGATGCTGAGTGTCGAAGTATTCTTGGAAAGCACCGTAAAGCGCTTTTCTTGGGTGGGGGTACTGTATATTTTTGCATTTTAGAAATGATTTCTTCTGTTCTTTCGCTGTTTACCTAAGATATTTGATCGTATTATATGTATTGTAATGATATAAACACTGGTATAAAAATCAATTTTAAAATATGATTAAGGGATTACAATAGTTAAATATAATCACGATCAATTTAAATATAAATTGGGAATATGAATAATTAGTATGCAATTAGAAAAGAAAATAAAGTTTATAATTGAATAAAATTTGGCTAATTGAAAATCAGATGGATTCAAATATAATGTAATATTTAAAATATAAGGTTTGGGGGTAATGACAAATACTTAATCGAAATAAATTATTATAAATAGTAGGTAGAAATCAAAAATAAGGATATAGAGTGTTAAAAGTAGAAAATGATATCGTTAAGGACTTTTTGTTTTGATTATTAAGATAACAAATTTGAAAAAAATGTGGCTGTAAATAATTTGGTGTAAGAGAAAACTATAAAATAAACCCTATTTTAAAAGTAATATGTTTGGAGATTAATAAGAGTTACTTGTAAGACTAAATCTGAGTGGTGATATAAAAATGAAATTTAATTGAAGAAGAAGAAGAAATATAAAACTAAGGAAGCTTACAAGTATGTGATGAAAAACTAAACTAAAAGTAGAACTAATCTATAAAGGAAAATAAATAGAGAAAAGTACTAAGTCAAGTTTATTGGAGAATTACATTTGACATTGTGCATTGATTGATTTGGATTATGTCGAACTGTTGGTGCTAGGAGAGAATTCAAAGAGAGGACCATTGGTAGAAGAAGCACATTTGAGGTATTTGGCGGATGCAGCGTTGGAGTTAGGTGGCTGCTGCTAGGGTGTATTTGGTTCCATGCTGTGGAGGAGTTTGTGTCCCTGATTCTGGTCAGTTTGGACATCTCGTCTGTCATTGGAGCTGTTTGTTGTGTTTGGGAACTAAAGCGGTTGTGGTAGTAGGCAGGCTGGAGCAGGTTAGTTGACATCCAGAACATTGATAAGTTCGAGTTAAAGGTGGATCAGTTTAAGTATTTGGGTAAGCACTAAAAGAAAATAAATACTTAAAAGGCCAATTTATTATTAAGGAATTACTTACTGTTTGATATTGTTGTGTAACTAATGAAACGATCTAGTATTTGTAATTTAATTTTCAAATTTGTTTGACATATCACTTGACAGAAGTTGTTTTTGACGTATAATAAAATTAAAATCAGAACATCAGATTTCAGAATAAACAATCTAGATTTTCAGGACCTAGCACAAAGAATAATTATTAATATTCAAATAATAAATAGGGAAATTTAAATTGATAAAAATATAATTCATAAACATATAATAATAGGTTAGAAGAAGTCAGAACCCGAATCAGTACAGATTATGGCGCGATACGTGAAGTCGTAACAGTATTTTATTTTTTTTAGTGCTTCCTCAGCCACCATAATATTAATATTAAAAATGTTGTATACACTTCATCTATTGTTTGACTTTCAATTAAAGGACAGTTTCCAACTCCATTACTGATATACTTTGATGCAGCATTTTTGTACTTCCTTGTTCTATGCTTTAGAGTCTACTCAACAATAGACCAAGCTTCATTCGAATGTTTATCTAACTGAAAGTGGGGACGTCTAGTACATTTTGAGGATGCATTGTTCTGTCTGTTACTATGTAGTTCATAATTCAATTTTTCCCTTTTATGTTAATCCAGGTAATTTTTTGTTGTATAGGGTGCTCAGTAATTGTATTGTTTATTCCAAGTTCGCTGACTGCAGAAAAATGTTTTTCACAATTTTCATTTAGTGTTTGTTCGTTGAACCTTTGCTTCAATTCATACATGGATGTGCATTACAATGTTCATGATGATTGCTTCTGTATTTAGTATCAAATAAAAAGTATCCTTTTCTGGTTTTCTCTCTACAATTTGATCAAGCAATATGTTCTGGAATGTCTTCAGAAGCTTCTCAAATCGTTACGTTAGCACTGCGCATTTCAGGATAAATAAATTTTAATAAATCCATTGGCATCCAGCTTCCTCCGGACAAGATAGTTAAAATTCTTCGACCGTTTTTGCAACTGCACCCGCTCCCTACTGCACGCCCACGACAATCGAACCTGTTTCATCTAAAATACACAAAAAGCCCAAGGCGCAACTGCTCAGCATCCATTTGGCCACCGTGCGGAGGGCACGAATAAACAATGACAATTAATTTCTCGCGGTGCCCCGACCTTTTCGAAATTACTCGTACAAATAAAGCACCGGTAACTATAAACTTATAAATATCGCCAGAACTAAATCAAAGCTCTCGCTCGGGGACCCTACCGCATATAGCGAAAGCTCGATCACTTGGATAGTGGGCAAAGCGCTCCTAATCGCCGTTCTTCTATTTAGCTTGGCCAACTGCGATGAGTGACAGGAGAGCTAATACGGAGTAATGAAATGCAAAGCGGTATAAATTACAGGCAACGGGTTACGGTTAAGTAGCAGACGGAAATAGCTAAAGGCTAATTTCCGATGACCAAGTTCGTACTAATTTATATTTGACAGGTTAAAAGCCGCCTATGACTTAAATCGTCCCTAAATCAAAGCTCTATAATTGCTTGTATGCATATACAATCGAGACGCGAAGCTTTTCGATCCTACCGCCACTTCCATACTACGCCTGGTTTCTGATGCTTCGAGCATAGTTTCTGCATGGTATAAATATCGTACAAGTAAATAAATTACAGCACAATTTGTATCATAAATTAACTTTAATAATGTGAAAACGCTTTGAATCGACTCGAGTCGCCATTTAAAATAAAGTTAATAAAGAATTCTTGAGTTGCTTTCCATATTTTTAAATTATACATAATTTTGATGAGTCAATCTACTTCGACAGTTTCTATTGTTCCAAATAAAATGTACCTTTGTAAGAATTTAAAATAGTTCCAATGTTGTTATAACATCTGCACTGAATTTAGTTTACGATATCCAATTCGTTCATAATTGTTTACATTATAGCCTCTTAATTATTTGACATACTATTTCGAAAGGAAACGGCAGTTGAAATATTTCTTTCAAAATAAACAGTATAATTACAATACATATAGTTTTGAAATGTTTATTGATAAATAATAATTAATTGTGTTTGATTGCCGAAAACATTTATTTTGAGGACCTGTCTTTGCATAAAAATCAGTTATTATGGGTACACGTAACAAGTTTTCCACAAGCACAAGTTACATGTGACGCTTGTTTTACACACGTAGCAATTCAGGTTTTAGAAAATACAGCACACAACATTAAACAAGTTTGTGGATTCATGCAACTAAACAATGCTAAAATTATCTGAGGACCGAAAAAAGAAAACTTTGTTTTATTATTGACCCATTCAAACACCCATTTTCGTCAGCTTAATTATCAGAATAGAGCTCAACATTACAATAAATTACGCGAGCTTAGATTTGAATACTTTGCTAACCTGTTTCTCCACGCCACTGTTCGGTCCCTTCTGAAATCTGCAAGATGACTGCTGACTCCAAATAGAACAACCCAAATACCTTCGAAGTAGCTGTAATTTTGACCCAAAATGGGTAAATCAAGCACTGAGTTTGAATCAAAACGCCGGTTACTAATAACTGCTATTTATCTTGTACTCAGCCAACAGGCGTTAGGCCAATTATAGGCGTCGCTGTACATTTATGGGGACTTCCATCCCCACTAACGACTGTCATGATGTTATTATGACATACGGGACGAACTATTTCCGTGGCAGCCGTACCACGAGGCGCCGAGAGAAGCATCCATGAAACTCGCATCCAAGTTCTAACCAGAAAGAGCGTAGCTTAAGTCTACTGATCGTACTTGGACGCTTGTTCAAGCTACACCACTCGGGACCCCTAAGTAAGTAACTGTTCCAAAATAAGTTACACATGTGAGATCAAAAACAAATATCTTAACCTTTAAAATGACCGACAAAGGTGTGAGGTTACCCCATCGAAAAAAAATTATAAACTCCCCTGCTTCTCGGCGGTCTACTCTTTTATACCCACCGAAATACAAAAAATGGATTCTTAAATCTACACTGTTAATTGTCCGAAACTGACATCACTTTAAAAACAAATTCAATGTGAAGCTCATACAAATTTTAAACGCTAATTACAAAAATGCTTATGCTAATTGTACAAAAATCGTACATCTAAACGCAACACTAATTACAGCAAAGTCTTCAGCGCATTTCAGTGCAAAAATGACCACAATTTTACACCCATCCGTGCTGGTCTCGTGTCGAACAGTTTTTAGCATGTGTCGGCCTTCTCCCAAGACACAACTCAGACGTGATGTCTAAAAAGTTGTTCTACCGCCCTACTGAACGTATGTGAATGTTATCTACAAGGGGGAACTGGAATTAACGAAGATCTGCCCACATAGGTCGACGTGACATATGCATCTTGTAATCTCGCACGAAGTCGCGGAGTCCCACAGCTCTGCCAGTTGATTAAAGAATATGTCCAATAGCACCTCCTCCAAGTATGTGTTTGCTTTATAAACCGCACGGACTCTTCTAGGGTATGTTTGGCGCAATAGATTAATTGGTAGCAGCTATAAAGTTACTGGTACGTAAGTCCATAGCTTTAATGTGCACAATATCCAATTTTCTTTGCTTGCACACCCACAATTTTGAACACACACATGATCTTTATCTACGGCCCTTGAATTTTGTAGCTGCCGCCCCAAGTACGTGTTTCCGAAGGCTCTCGGTTTTCACCCGACCTCAGACCAGTTTCAGCGTACTCCAACGTCCCAAACTGCTTCGGAAATGCACTGAATGTGTAAATTTCTGGTGTTCTGGCCCGGTTTTATATGCACTTTTAACCGTAACTGCACTGCATGTCTTATATTTTAAAACGCACTGTGAAACGAACACTAGGTCGCACATAAACTTGTCGCAAATATTTTATTCTGTGTCAATTAATACTAACATGTGGCCTTATACGTTTGCTGGCTCTCGGTGTAGCTAAAATTTTTACCGGGTTTTGCCAAAACATAACCCCACATTTTTTCGGCAGACAGCGAAATAATCCCGAATTTACTTGTTGCTATGTGAAATAAACTTTGCATGTGTGCTTAACTTAATTCAACTATGATTTATGTGGCTACTATGTACAAGAATCTCCTATATTTTACTTTTGCCTTAAATATGAATATTTATAAACGATCGAATAAATTCTATGGCAAAGAAATCTGTTTGTGTCAGCAATTTTCCTTGTGCAAATGAAACTTTGTTAGTTACTCATTGTATTATATTTTAAATATCTACCGTACAAACTAATATCACAGCAATATAAATAATTTTATCGGTTTACAACGTTCCACTTCATTTCACAGGTCTTCATATTTCTCTCATTTCTTCGTTAATCTCACTCTGCTGGCTCTTCCGAAGACTCCCTTGTTCTCTCCTTTCTCCCGATTTCCACTGTAAAACCTGTTAATCTATTCCCTTTTCTGGAATTTGAACATGTCCAAATCATACCAGTTATTTGTCTTTAATGTCATCTGTTATTCTACGTTTTATATCTATAATCTTTCGAATTTCATTGTTTCGTATTCCTTTCTTTCTTGATCTGCCTGCCGCTCCTCTCCAGAAGTCCATTTCTGTAACCTGTAGTATTTATTTCCGCGATGTTGTGTTTGATTGGCCATGCTTCCAAACTGTATATCATACTTTTGACAATAATGTTGTATCTTTTCTTTGTTGATGTGTTTGTCCCATAAAATACCATTTAGCATAGCTATAACTTTTCTTTTCTGTATGTTTCGTTCCTTGATTGCTTCGACTAGTGTCCCTTTCTGGGAGAGTTTAGTCTTAAATTCTTGTATTTCGGACATTGTTTACCCTCAAAAATATTTAACTGTTACGCAAACGTACTAATACACGCGAAGAGAGGCGTTATTAGAGATAACGATGTGTGGCAATCAATTATTCAAAAACTATTACATTGAGGACATAAATGAATAAGAGCTTTTTTAGGAAATTTACCAATCTTTGATTTTCTTTTTTTTTGTAAGAGATAGTTTAAAAGATATTTGCGAAAAATCTAAAAAGTCTACATTTTTTTCAAGATTGCGGCGATTTGTCATCCCCAATTGTTTAGGACTTTTTAGACATTTAATAGTAGGGCTAGATAAATATCTCTGCCAAATTTCAAAACTCTCCAATTTTTTTCATAGAAAAGTGGACTTCGTTGCTTGGGCAACTGAGATTACACTAGTATATGGCAAAGCTTGTCAAATATAACCCGTGCATTCCATTTGTGATTCTGAGTAGGCCTTGAATGTGAGTATTTTTACCAGTGTATCAAATAATTAGTTGCAAAAGGTTACCGATGTCAATATGACACTGACATTTCGTAACTTTTTGAAAGTACTATAGTTATAATAGACACATTCAAGCCATCTTGTTGAACTACAGCTATCACTTTTGTTCTTTTTAAGAACTTGAATTTACTTGACGAATGAAAAATGATGAACTGTCAAATATTGCTTTGACTTTGGTATTTTTTTATGCCAACTATGTCTTACACCGTTAAAGGAATGAACATACAAGGCCTGTTCAGTTCACGTATAGTTTTTGAGCAAAAGGAGTCTGTTCGGAAGTAAAGACGAGCTATAGATGAAGTCGTAAACCCGAAGTCACAGAAAATCCCAAAAAATAACAATATAAAAGAAGTTGCAGAAGTTGCTTGTAGGTAGGTACCTAGAATCTGTATTATCATATTCTTGATCCTTGATTGATGGTAGCAACAGTAAGGTCATCTTTTAAATATAATTTCATTCGAAACGTACCAGGGTGCATTAGAATATCCCCAGCACTTTGGATTGAAAGGGTCTAGTAATTCAAAGCTGGACACCATATGCACATATTGCTTTTAGTACAATTTGATATTTTCCAATGATAATTGTGACTTTCGTCGTAGCAAACAATACCTTTTCCGTAATGACTATCATTTTGCCCAAATATGTGTCCTCCAGGTCCAGGTCAATCTCCGGTCAAACTGAATTTCCAGGTATCCACTGTCAGCCTGTGCATTTCGTTGAATGTTCTGTGGGAAACGTTCGTCTCTTAAATCGAAAGTAATATGCACTGACTTTACACTCAAAAGTTTTTATGCACCATAGTTTGCACCAATATTGGATTTTATTTAAGTGAATATGGGGATGACGAAACGCCTAGTTAAGTCATCTTTTCTATTGTTGTCGACACGTCCGCCGTGAATATCGAATACAGTAGTGGTCCAAACACATCTGTCCTGGGGGAAACCAAAGTTGTTTGCTCGCTTCCGTATTTGCTGAGAAACTGTCTGTTTCTTAAGTAGGACTTAATAATTTCAAAAACGTCTGTAGTCACATCTTCTCGCAAGGCCTAAGGCATACAAAATGTTTAGTAATACTGCAGAACCGTGTTTTCGAAGTCATTGGTGACTTTGTCCAATATTCTATAGGTCTGTTCAATTGGGACATGCGCACGGTATCGATTTGGCGAAGTATTTAATAAAACGGTCCGCGGATTCCGCAGCGCGACGAGGTCTTGCTGAGTGGACGCATGCATAGCTATGGTACTGTTAATCGCATCAAAAAGAGCTCTTCGTCCCAATTGCCAAATAAATGCATGCATACATTTAGAAAGTAAAATAAGGTGTAGAACTACACATTGTGTAGTTGGTGAAGGCTGTCAGCCTAGAGTAAGAAGGAGAAGAAGAAGAAGAATAAATATCCTCCGTAAAGACATAATTCAACAAGTTATGTGGTTTCAATCGAAGCGAGAGTTACAAAGGCGATAGCTACGCTGATCACTTGTATCAGAAGGCAGAAGAAGTCGCAATTGATCCAAACGGATTCGTTGCTACAAGGTGGCAGAGTTTTCCCCAGCGTATGATGTGTATCCAAACGATGGAGGACAATAACGTGAAAGTTATCGAAGGTACTCGAAAAAAAGCATAAAATAAATCCCATAAACCGTTAAACCACGTGAAAGGTATGGCGATAACGGTTTCGTACCTGAGATTTTGGGTCGCCAAAACGTGGATTTACAACTACTAAATCCTGGATCGATCAATGGAGTGCAGGCAGTCAAAAAGACGTTACACTAATTTGCGTCTGATTGCTGACGATTTTGAGGATATTCGCGTTTATCAACAGTAATATATTAAGTGCATAGTGACTTGCTGATAATACTGGGAGGGAATGCACGACCGATTTTCTAAAGCAAAAGAACGGAATGTATTTTGCGTGAATAGTGCATAAATCCAATCCATTACAAATGGTACAACAGTAATGGATTATCATAATTGTGTAGTTAATTGTAATAAATAATTATTTGCAGCACGAAAAAAATTTTGCATTAGGTTAGTTCAATTCAAAACTGATAAGTGCATTTGATAATTGCATACTCTGCACTTATCACTTAATCATTCTGGGATCGGTTTAAAATTTGAAATCTGAGTTTTCTGATTGGTGCTATGACGTCATTTGACAGATGTATGCAATAGTCACTAGCAGCTTTACGCCCTTGCGGTATCAGAAGTAAAGTGAAGACTCCCCAAAGAATTTCCAGAAATTGAACCAGAAATTAACTTTACCCTAAAGTTGTATACAGAAAATATTCAGGAATAAATAAGAATGTCAATTTTTGCAAATCCAAAAATTACCAAAAATTATTCAGGGTGTCCGGTGACGTAATACTTTAGATACGTACAAGGAAGGCGATTACAAGTCAAAAGTAAAGAGTGAACAGTTAAAAAAATGTTAAATATTGAAGCAACCATTTTAGTTATGTTCTTAAAAAATCGAAAAAATGTATGTTTTGAACAAAATTGCTTACCTGGCTATGGAAATTACATTAAATTAATTTTCCTTCTTCTTTTTAACATGTTTAGTATTACTAAGTATGTGGTTCTAGCATGATGGTGCGTCGCCATGTAATTGGTAGTTTTAAACTAATATTTATCAGAATATATCAAACCTATTGTATACCAAACACCTTTAGAAACTATAGAAGATCTTAGAGCACGTATTTCTGAGGTCGCGGAATTGGTTCTAAATAAGAATGATATGATATACAATTATACAAGGCAACTAGATTTCTTATATAACGAGCTGTGTAATGCAACATACCGTCTGAATGACGAATTTAATTTAATAATAATATCCAGATATCCAATGGGTATCATGTGATCTAACCGTTGTGTGTTTTAACTGGTGGGGTTGTAATGGGCAACCAGAGTTGTTGTGAAGTAGAAAAAATAAATTGAATTTATAATCGGCGATTAATAATCACGTTAAGGGTTTAATTCCCATTAATTGTGAAGGATAATAATTGAATATTTGATACGTAATAGCAATATAGTATTCTTTACGATCAAATTTGACTGTGGGTCATAAGTATTATTCAAAATAGGATTCAAGATTGTTTGAAGCCATTTAACGTGGTATTTTACTTCGAAACCAGTAAAAAAGTGAGTGTGAGTGTTTGTGATATGCTGTTGAACTGTCTATCCACATAATAAGCGCTTGAAGGAGCTGCAACGAGTTTTTATTTGGTCGTGAACAACAATGGAGGTGTTTGCTGACTAGCATCCAGTTAGGAGCTGGGATAACACTCAGGTACAAGAGATACTATCAGAATGTTAGTGTTCATTTCTTCAGTAACATTAAGAAGTATATAGATAGATAGATAGATAAATTGTTTATTGAACATAATTTTTGATAGGGTTATAATAATATATTACATTAATCAGTACAAATTAATATATAACAGTTTAATAATAGAAAGATATTAAATAATAAATTATTTCTAAAAATTTACAAAAAAAAAATCACATTACGTACTATGCCCGGTACAAATTTATATATAATAATAAAAAAATTAAATAGAAATTATTTCTAATATTACCAAAGGAATTACATTATGTATATAGCAAGTTTGGTGCGGCAAATCTTCTAAATAATCGTAATTATATATTTAGAAATTAATTTAGAATAATTAATTTTCTAAATTTTAATAGTGATTCGAGTACTCGACGGTTTTCAGTCATTATAATTTGAAATTTATATTTTTGGATTAGGATATTTTAGAAGCATAATTTAAATCAAAGTTGGAATTTTAAACATTTGATTAAAATATTTTGACAATATCTATCTAATTTTTGTAATGTCAGACCAAACTTTGAAGCGATACTAACGAACTGAAGTATGAGTTCAATTTTGTGTAGTACCTAAAGAGTGTATTTGATTAACGAAGTCAAATAATTATTATATTTTAAAGTAATTAAGTCTTCAACTACAATAAAAAGTTGTTGGTTGGACATTTACTCGTCCAGCTCGGAGCAACGATTCCCATTGCTTATTAAACTGACTAGCCGAGGTATTAAAAAAACTAGAATCACATAACATAATTCAAAGTGTCAAATTGAGTTATGAGATATGTCAATTTCGATTTATTCCATTAAGAAGTAAGGTAAATACTTAAGGAGATATACCTGATACTGATTCTTGTTAATAATAAAAGGGTATATTTAACTTAATATTAATGGTAATAACACCCCGAGAGAGTGGTATATTACAAATTTAGCTTGCAAGGTGGGGCTGAAAAGGAGTTATATTATAGCTGGTATGTATTTAAACGATAAGGGTGGTCAGTAAATTAATATTAAAATTAAATAACAAAACTTTTACATCTCTTATTCTGGAAATAGTTCGCTTTATAGGAGATTTTCTTATCAAATTAGAACCTGAATTGTCATGTACATAACGCCCCATTGTAAAACCGAAGCAGAAACGTAGGCTGCCCACAATACTGCCAGACTGGATTAAAACACAAGTTGCAATTTGATTTTTTTTTCACACTAAACGAGAAATTTGCCCTACGAGTGCTAGTGAGTTGGGTAACACGTTGTGTGTAAAAAACACGTGTTGCATACAAGATTTTCTGTTATTTTGAGTCATATTAATTTTTATAGTAAATAAATTTACTTAAATCTACAAAGTTGTTCTAAATTGTCATATTGGAACTAGTGTCAATGTGAAATATCATATTGTAACTTGTGCGAATATATGCATAATTTTGACGTTGAAAACGACAACAAAATGTCATTATATTAGATAAAAAATTACAGAAAAACATTTTTGACCCTTTAAAAAGTTTTGAGATCTGCCTCTTTTGAATGTTATTTTCAAGAACAGTTTTTCATATTTTGGAATAAGCAACATGTACCTATATCTTGTAAATGGTAGGAGATATAATCAATTCACGATGTTCTCTGAATGATGTAATTTTTGACAATGAGATGTTTTATCGGATTTTTTCTACTGTCTCGAATATTTATAACTGAGGACGGGAGTAGATCAAAAACTCCCGAAACGTCGTGTGATAAACACTCGAAACAGTGGACAAAGTCCGATAAAACATCCCATTCACGATGTTTTCTCCACCCAGTAGCCTACGTTAGGGTGACATTTTTGCCGACACGTAAGCGAAATAACTAGACATAACAAAATTGGGTTATATTGTTTTCAATTTGACTTTATGGTTTTCGAAGGCTTGCACTATTGACAATACATTTTTATTTGCTTCCGTAAAAGTGAATAGCAGTGCGTAAAGTGATTTAAAACTTAAATAATATTTTTTGTTCTGAATAATTGAACATTTAACGATGAAATTGTAATATTTCCATTAATAATAATCATGATTATTACAATAAATAAAATGAAACCATAACTATTTTTAAATCATTCGTTACTTAAATGTAATTTCGTAGAAAAAGTATAGCGTGCAACACATGCGTGAAGCAATTCTACACTTATATGGTTTGTTACGTGTCAAAAGCATTTGATATTAATACTAGTGTTGAATGAGGAATCTAGTGAGAGTGACGCGATAAAATTAATATCAGATTGGCTTTGTTCGTTGCTAGAGAAGATATAAAAACAACGTTTGTTTGTTTGAGAGAAAATTTGTATATCAGCTTTTAAAAAAAGGCAAGAGTTTTCGTGGGGTGTAAATGACAATCTCGCCATTTAATATGGTTTGGTGATAGTAAAGAATTGGGTTACTGGCCAACCGTTCCTGTAAGGGAGATCATTAAGCGGATGTCATTTTTCCAATGAATATTATATTCAAGCTGTGAAGCGATTTGGGAAACACGAATTCAACGATTGCGAAGTTTATTGCCTGTGAACAGGGTATGTAGTTTACTGTGGCATTTGCCTTTTGTTACCTGGAAATTCGATTTATAGCAACAACTATTAGGCGGAAAATCTTGGAAAGATAATCTACGGAGAATCAACCGCAGTCTTGGGGGTCGATGTGTAGCGAATGACAGCCGAGGTTGGGGCCTGTCAAGCTGACATGTGATAGGAGTAACGGGACGTATTAAATGTCTGGGAGTATATCGGCACAAAGATAAGTGTTTTAGCTAGAATCTGATGATATTTTTGCATATAAAAACTGTGTAACCATTAAACTTACGAGCGGTTTAAGTTAAGCTATTTGGGGTACCCTGCGTTAGGTTGTAATATTAAAGATGCTAATTGTCTGATCGATGGTAATAATGTTCTAGTAGTAATAAAACTAGCTACAAGTATTGCTTTCTTTCATTTTGATAGGGAGTTCAATAATCGTATTGTTATTAGTTGATAGAAAGTGAAGTTACAAGTTCCTTGGCATATATCAGTATATTTGAGTTTAACTTGTTGGCGCCAATTATCAACATCATAAACTAGAATCCGCGACGTCTTCACTGATGCTAGAGACGGGCCTCAAATATACTCTTATAGTGATCGATTGTTGACTAAGAGATATAGCGATGACCTAAAGGTAGGTAAAGGAAAATATAGATAAATATAGATAACAGGTTGCACCACTTGCCTGCAGCTCGTGTCGCAAACCCCACACTAGTGTAAAAAAGTCGGCTTACGCACTTGTTCTATAATATACTATTGTTTGTGTATGTAAAATGTCAATTTTTATTTCTTTCTTTCGTTGTAAATAGAGTAATATGCGAGATAGCACAAAAGTATTTTGACATTCGTAGGACATCTTAATGGATATAAGTTTGATTTTAGAGTTTTAATTGGTTGTATTTTACTCAGTTATTGGTATCACCATTCTAATTTTAAATAACGTATTACATCACTCTAATATTTGAAGTTAAAATAGATCGTTTCAGCTTTTCATAGATATAAAGTTAGCTAGACGTATTTTCATAACTTATCCAAAAAAAATATATTTTTTGAAAGTATGTTCAAATTCTTTAATTCAAAAACAAACGATTAATGCACTTAGACAATACATTTCAATCGTGTTCGTGAAGGTAGTTTCAAATGCATTATTATTATTTAAAGTATCAGCACAGAGTAAAAATAGTAATGAGGTTCAGCATTATGGAATAACGCGTAACGACTGTTAAATGGGTTGCCTACATATTATTGCAAAATTATTCCATTATAAATTAAATGTGCGTAGAGGGACTTAAGTGCATTTGTGCACCAAAAAATTGTATAGCTGTTTTCATATTGTAAGCTCATGACGAGGTCATATTGCATACTATAAATTTGGTACGAGCTAGATAGAAACTTATACCGCCGATTTGACAATGCGAATGTTAAGTAAATGGATTATAGTGGCATGCTCATGTTAGTTCTTCCAATTTGCCAAAACATTTATAAGTGCCTCTCCGACAACACTATTGAATCAGCATGTAAAATATTGGATAGCTGGACAAAACTAGCGACCTCTAGGAGACGACTGTTTATCGCGAATACGGCCAAGATTGCTGTTGCTAAACTTCTTGTCATTATTTTTACTCTATCTATGGTATTGGTATAGTGAGCATTTGTTTTTAAAAGATGCGATAGCTTTCACTGTGGTACATATTTTGCAATTTAACCGAATCTCTTACAATATTCCCATGCTAGGCATTTTATTTTTGTACAGCTTATACATATACATGGTGTTCTAAATGTACCGGCAAGGGCAAGGATAAATTATGGAACTTATTTAGTGTCTAAAAGTCTATTATTGACATACGTCGTAAACGCAACGTTGCCGTGTTATTGTTTATTTCATAATTTATCTGGCCAATGTTCAGCCATTACCGACTACAGACGAAGTTAGTTATCTCTGACGTCAAGAACTTGTGACGTCATCGATAGTCGGTATTGTAATGGCTGAGCATTGTAGTTACACGTTTAATTGCAATTATAGAATATAATTGAGGGGTGTTTAATAGATTTACTCTAGTGCATTCGTGATTGCTTTTTAATTTGCTATAAGTTATTGCCGTTGGAGTTTTGGACAGATAACCACGTGCTGAATGCTACAGCTAGTGCAATAACCTCGTTATCGTCACATGGAGCACTTTGCTATCGTTTCATAGTATATGATGCAACTAGATTAGAAAAGTGATGTTTTGCTGAATAAATATGGCTGGTTTGAGGACGAGCGTTAGCGAGTACTTAAACAGCCAAGCGAGTTCAGTAAAAGTGCATATGAAATGCGATAAAACAGTTTACGGCAAATAAACGTAAGAGTACTTTATTGCAATTATACTATGTTTGTGCAAGTGTTGCAGTAGTTGATTTGAAAGCGACATATAAATATATGAACAGGCAGGTGACAAATTAGTTCTTGTTACTTTTACTTGCGGTTTCGCCAAATAGTCGTTAGTTTCGATTTGTTTGTTCAAAAAATGCAGTCCACTGTTGCCTTCGTTATAACAATTATCATCAATTAAGAAGAAAAACAGGTTATGCTAATAATTCAGAATATATTGACCTCGCAAACAATTGCTACACGGGGAATTTTCTGTACACAAAAGAAAGAAAAGAAAATTAAATAATTTACAACACGGCGGTAGCAAATTTTTTCCAGTTAGTTCCTGAGCAGGAATGGGGAAGTTGCCGGAAGCACCACTGGTTCGAGACGGTCCAAACCAGAAAACCTACAGGTGTCCGTGTAAGTTCCTAAACCACTTAGCTGTTTCATAAAAATAATAAAAGACAAATTCTACACCATACTCAAAGAAGGCAAAACCAATCTGTGATAGGATATTTGTTTGTAATTGGAATAGTAGATTTAATTTAATTTTACATATAAAATGTACAAGGCTGTAGTTTTAATAAATTTGAAGTGAACAACAAACCTCTATGATTTTTATCTCGCAATTCGCTCGAGTACACGTATCTCAACTATAAGGATATAGTGACTTAAAAATCACGTACTGCGGTATCGATAAACGGGAGTCTCATCAAATCGCTTCAACTATCAATTAATTTTCATAAACGCTAACTAACGCGAATGGTACCATATGCCTAGGGTGTTCTACACTTAACTGTGTATTTTCAGCTTTAAAGATGAGTTGTTTTTAATGTTTATCCTCCCGGTAAATCCTCGCGTTGAATGCATTAAATTTGAGAATGTTGAGTTCAGTTTACGAGTTGAACGCGACCCAAAAACGCTAACAAGGTAGCCAATCTAGGAAATACTCAATGCTTATAAATTGAAAAATTAAACTATTCTGCATAATTAAATGCACCAAATAAACATATCGCAGATGCACATTCCTCAGTTTATCGGCATTATCGGCTAGGAATTTCACAGCATAAATCGGTAGGCAAACCGTTTAGAGTTTCATAGTAGCAGCACTAACGATATTTTCGGTTTTAAGAAATCAGATGGCTAAATCGCTAGCTGTACACAAGATACCTGATGATACGTAGCAGCGCAGCTTCATCAGAGTAGCTATGCAGGGTGGTAGACTCGTAGATGCTGTCCAAGCGAATGTGCAACATGAGGTGCGACAGGCTTTTTTTCAACTATCGCACTAGGGAAAAGTCGTGTGGCAATGCCTCGGAAAGCTTTCACACTGGGGAAAAACCTTATGGACAAACTTCGGGAGCAGCCAAACGAAGTAAGGGACTCAGAACTGTGCAGGAGTAGGTCCTCCAGGTGTTTTAGCAAGCGACAGCACAGCCGAAGGGGGAGCACATGCAGAATATGGCACGAGTAAGACGAAAAAGGAGGAAAGGCCTGAAATCACACAATATCGAATTCGCTGTTCAAACGGAACTATAAAGAACATACCAAAGCTGGAAGGAAGCCTCAAATGAGTGATCTTGCAGAAATAATTTATTATCCCAGTATAACTGGCTCCAGTCTAGAAATCTCACACCGAATTTCCTACGGCTGATCCACAGGATTCACAACATTTTTGGGATTATATTATCCACATGAAGAGAAAATTCCATATCACACCTACAGCCTCAGCAGGAACAATCTCACGAAATCAGTCTCATAAAATGGCCGCCGGAAATCATACTCTCATTATATTTTGAAAATTTACAATAATCCAGTAAAAATGCAAGGCCTTTCGAAAACACTTAGGAACTGTAAACGAAAAATTATACGTAACAATTCTTGACTGTATCTAAATGATAAATTACACATAACACAATACCAACTCAAACACATTTAACTATAGTCAAGAATATACTGACCGTGGTTACAAAATTAAAGGGCAAGAAACAGGAGTTTTTTAAATTATAATAAAATAATCTAGATTTGCATTTACAACACCTACATCAATTACGAGAATTACTTGAGCATCTTAAAGATCAATTTTTAAATATTCATAACGAAATTTTGTATCGCAGCTGGTTTTAAAATTTCTTACAGAAGAGGGTTATTTAGGTCATTTTCTTGAATGCCAGTATAATAATATAATAATAATAATAATGTCTTTATTTAACTATTTACAATATAATATTCTATCTACAGTAGAGATGCAGCAACAGGGTGGAGTTCAGCATGAAGCGCAAGGCAGATGTTTCTCTTCCACCCAACCATGTGCCTATTAATTACATAAACAAACAAAAAATTGAGCCAGTATAGAACTGTTGATGAGCCAGATGAACTCTCCAGGTGCAGAGGTTACCGCAATAATAGCAAGAATTATTAACAGTGAGTAAATAACTAAAATTAAAAATTAAAAATTAGAAAGGAGCTGTAAATGCAAGATTTCCAGATAATAATGAATGCCTTAAACGTATTTTAAATATTTTCGCTGATAAATATTTTAAATCATAATGAAGTGTATTATAAATGCTTACAATATTAAAAGAAAACGACCTCTTAAACATATCTGTGGTGCGAATAGAAGGTGTTAAAAGCCCCTTATGGCGTAGATTTAAATTATAAACGTCTGTACGGAAGCGTAGTTTGTTGTATAAATAAGACGGACAACAACTTAAAATAATCCTGTGGTACAAACAGGGTCATATTTAGCCAATTAACCTGTTTTAATTTGTATGAAATACGTTCGTATTTTCTGACACCAAAAATTAATCGCAAACATGCATTTTGTAAAGTATCACAGCGAAAATTGCAATCAATTCTACAACCAATACGTCGATTAATAGTAGATTATATTATAAGTGAGAGAAATGCATCATTATTTGCGAGTGAGAATTTTGAATCGCGAGTGCCCCAGCACGAGCGATACAATTTCTCACGAGCTTATAATGGCATTTCGCTCACGTGTGATATACGATGTTTTATCTTACAATAGCAATTCTTGTGCCTAAATAGTTTGCGCAGTCAGAATATGTCGCGAAATAAATTTATAATTAGTCGCCTATGATTTGTGATATACGTTTGACAGTACTGAAGTGTATTGTCAGTCTATATCAAATTCGAGGTTTGTAGGTTAGGTTTTGTTTGTTATTTGAAATAGACTGACGCAAAACTTAACCTGAAAATTACGAATTTGACATAGCTTGACAGTGCTACCAACAATGCAGTAGTATAAATAATGAAAACTCACTTGTGAATAAAACTTCATTTTAGTCACTGAAAACAGTTGTATAATGTATGGTAATAGGCGCTACTGTAAGATAAAAATTATTGTTGTAAAATTAATAATAATAGTCAATTGAGCAAAGAAAATAATAGTAGAAAACTAAGTACGTTACCAAATAAGTAAACCAAATTTCAAGTTGTGTATTTATTACGCTACCTATATTAAAATTCATAATTATTCAAAGTTATAGTTTCTGCATTGAACTTCGTTTTCCATTGCTAAACAAATGTGAATGGGATACTGTTTAAAGGCTCAGTTTACGACTAAAACCCCATTTCCACAGGAAGCCTTTATTTTTAAACTTATAAACAATCTGCACCTATGCGATTTAACCGACAGATGCGTAGAAACCTACCTGTGTTGACGTCACACCAGAGAGCTGAGGTCTTGTTTATAGTCGGTAATAGTTCAGTGGAGTTTATTAAATAAATAGTTTCTATGAGATATATATATAATTCCATCAAAATCGTTTTTTATTGTTACACAAATAATTGTAATTATTGTTTTATTGGATAAATAAAATTTAATCGGGGAGGAAACCTAAACACTTTACACCCTTGTTATTTGTAAATTAATAAAATATATTCCAATATTATTACACACATATAATTAGTTCACACTGTAAGACAAAATGCTATTTGATTTCAAAATCGCCCTATCAAATCTTAAAATTCCCAGGAAGGCATCGCAACAATGGAAAAAGCGGCAACGGGGGCAAATAACTGTAATTTCCACTTCATTTCGATAATCCCATTGAAAACCAATGATAACCAATATGCAAAATCCGGTGATCAGTAACAATACGCAGCCGACCGCAGCTCTCCCGGACTAACGTGGCGCGAATGCGAACTAAATCCGGAAGTGTCGTGGGAGACGTGTAGCAGCTTATTCGGCACGTGTAGGGCTATTGCCAGGCAATGTCCTGTGAATAAATCAGGGCGAACGCTTTCCTATTGACAATTTGCACGCCTTTTGATGGGGCATTTTTGGCCTCGTTAAAAACCCAATTTATTATTTTGAGACGCAGCGTCGCTGTTCCATCCAATAGTTTATTTGGAAATTTACTGAAATATACTTTTAATTATTTATAAAATTATGGAAAACACATTTTAATTGTCAATATGGCATGGCCAAAAACTAAATTCATCAGAAGAGGCTACGGAGTTTTGAAGTAATATGTAGTAGAACACACAAAAAAACAATAAACTGTCTTTCTAAACAGTTAATGCTATAAAATTTCTACATTGGGAATTTTAATATTTACAGCTTTCCTTTGCGCATTCCCTTCTTCCGTTTTTACGACTGCTTTTTCGCGTTACAAGCATACAATGTTATTCAACAACGAGGAAGTTGTGAAAATACGATTCATTTGGCCTGCAATTAAAATTATATAGCCGAATTTACATAACGCCGTTTCACAAGCGTTTCGCTCATCTACGTGTAAATAAATATTCATACGCTCAGTACCGAACGGGCGTTAATAAATCAAGTGTGGACTAAATACTGTTGAGTTTGTTAACTCACAGTTAACGTGGTGTTTCCTGAAGGGCGCGTGTCGCTTTCGGATCTCCGTTGGGGCTCTCTGATCTTTACTCTCGGACAATGAGACACGTTTGCCACATTACATAGTCGCTGGCTTTCGATGTACATATATTATTAAAGCCTTGCTGCTTGAATGGAGGTTTTCAGCAGTAATTGAGAAAAGGTAACATTGAGCTTTTTTTCGGGCAACCCTCTTTACTTCCTAAAGAATCACACGTGATAGTTCATTCATAAATATCACAATTTGTTTAACTAGTCATATTATACATCTCCATCTACATACACCATGACTGTACACTACTTACCGCATTATTTTTTATATCTTTCGTGAACTAAAATAAACGATTTTCACTTATATAATGGGCCACCAAACTAGAAGACAATTACTATTTGGAACTGCAACTCAACGTCCAGATCTTATGGCGACACAGATACCCAATCGCAGTTGCTGCGTTTAAAGACCAGTAATATGATATTAAAAAGCAGAGAAAAAACCGACATTATTTTAGTCTATGGTGAAAGTCGTACAGGTGCAAATGCAGCGTTATTCACTGCACCGAACACCATCTGAAAACACGTTTCGTTAGTTTTATTAAATGAGTATGAACGTTTCAGTAACAACAGTTCGCATCAATATATCTGTTAGAGAAATATTAAATGTCTATCTACGTTGCCATGGTATGTGTTCAAGTACCCTATTTTAAAAATTAGCGACTGTATATCCCACCATTTCATCACATCTATCAATTCATTATCGTTTTCATTTCTTAATTATTAACTACTCTTAAAAATCTGAGAACAAAAAGATATCACTGGTAAGTTATCAGAATAAGGAGCATGGTAGAGTGTTTCAAATCCAGCATTCTCAATGACTTTTGTGTTTTATATCTCCAGTCTTTTAATTTTTATATACTGTTACAGGCAAAAAGATAATTACTACCTGCTGCAAACCTTAAAAGTGCACACGACTAGCTACAGCGGGAAATGGGCTGGGGCAGGTGTTCGCCTATAAGAGTCAAATAGGTGTTCATATTGATTAGGCGCCACCTTGTAGAGAAAGGCCAAAGAAAAGGAAAACCTCGTCGGCGAAGATGAAGTTGCTACTGCTCGGAATGCTTTATCTGTAAAATACACGAATTTGCACTGCGCTCAACGATGAAAGTCAGACAGTAAAGTACAGTCTCTATTCAGGTAACATGCACAGGAAATTACATTTCAGCGGTCCCAGCTGAAGATCGTAGCAAACAACTAGTGCAATTTCCTAAAATGGTCTCATAATCCAGATATCATTCCTAACAATACATAAAAACCGCAATATCTAAAGGCCAGGACCGCGAAAATCTGCACATTTCGTAATCTACTTCTCAAATCGTATTCAAACATAAACGGTAATTTACATACTCAATTTTTTTTATATAATCAGATACATAACTATTTACAATCTGCTGCAAAGCAATAAGTGAATGTTTTACATAAGAGTGGGTTTAGGTGGAAGTTGACGTTCATTAACGTCACTTCTGCTGTAACTTAATGTGAGAGTACTAGTACTAAAACCGGAAGGGTAAGTCCAAGGTGTATTGTCTTTTAAGTCTGCGGATATGTTCACTGCTATCTAGTAGGTTTAATGCTAAATGGTTGGGGTGTAGTTCTAGTTTGTTGATGTATCTTTCACTGCTTTTAACTATTTCACTTTTCACTGAACTTATTTTTAGATCACTGTAAATGTCCGCATTGGTTATGTAGTATGGTGCATTAGTGATGGTTCTGAGTGTTTTTGACTGGAATCTTTCAATTATCGAGATATTGGAGGATGAAGCAGTTCCCCATATCTGGATACCATACATCCACACGGGCTTAAAGATGACCTTGTATATTAACAGCTTGTTGTCGAGAGAAAGTTTCGAGTTTCTACCCAGTAGGCATCACTTTTAGCCAATGATCCATCTACTTTACGGAGTGGCGGCACTGGCTTCTGAGGCTGTTTAAGCCTTTTCATGGCTTTCCATAAGGAATAGTCGCTTTGTTCTGTTGCAGTTAGTTCCTCTAGATACTTTTGAAAGGAGTCATTCCTATAGTCTTGCAGAAGCTTTTTGAGTTCTGCGTTTAGTCTTCGCTTTTCTTCAGGATACCGTCTATTGTGCCATTCTTTTCTCAACCTTCTTTTTTCTCTTATCTTATTAGTAATTTCACCAGGATATCCTCGTTTTATTGGGTGGGGTGGGTTAGAGGGAGTGGATTCCCAGGCAGCATTCTGCACTAAGGTTTGAAATTTTTCTACTGCTTGTTCAATGTCTTCAACCGTTTTTAACGGAACGCTATCAGTTATATTTCTGTCCACTATCTCTCTGAAATAGTCCCAGTCCGTTCTGCAATTGTGTAGTTGTGGCGGGCTATTTCTGGCAATTATATTTGCACTTATGATTAGGAGTACAGGGGAGTGATCAGATGAGAGGTCTTGCAGGTCTTCAACTTTTAGGTGTGCTTGACTAATTCCTTTGGTGACGAAGAAATCTAGGCAATCAGGGATTTTTGTCAGGTCGGTTGGCCAATAGGTTGGTTTGCCGGTAGATACAAAATCTAGGTTTTTAGTTTGGATACTGTTTTCTATGGCTCTGCCCCTTGGGGTATGTAATCTCGATCCCCATAGTGGACTTTTGGCATTGTAATCTCCGCCAGAAATAAATCTTACACCTAATGTGTGAAAGTACTCATCAAATCCTTCTTTGTTCGCTCTATAGCGTGGGGGACAATACGCTGCAGATATTGCTATAGGTCCATGCCAGTCTTCCACTATTACGGTTGTGGCCTGTAGAAAATCTCTGCTAAAGCTGGTAGTGCTTTATTTCTTGCCTGATAATTAAGGAGGGGAGGGAACGAGGCGAGACAGGACGGGACGGGAAGGGAAGAAATGAAATGGGATGGGACGGGAAAGAAAGGGATAGGTTGGGATGGGATGGGAGGGGGGGGGGGCGGGACGGGACGGAAAAGGACGGGACGAGACGGGGTCGGAAAAAGGGACGGGAACGGGAAAAGGGGCGGGGACGGGGACGAGGACGTAGTCGGAGAGGGGGATGGGGTGCGATGAGATGACAGAAAATAATTAGTCATTATTTAATACACAAATACTTGTATTGTAATGATGCGGCAAGTAACCTAATGCTTTTGCATGGATAATTTTTGTATAATTGCTTTCGTTATTTTTTAAATTTTGACCTGAGTAGTTCAGATGAAAAGGTCCTATTCATAACTTATGTATAATTACAAGTCAGGTCTTAAACTAGATTCAAGGTAATAACGTATGCACACTGTTGAAATTATCAATAAAACTTCATTCTGGACGGTAAACGTAAGTCTTGCCCTGGGAGATCTGCAACCCACCATACACGGACCAAGTCTTTTTATAGCTGATAGTCGGAACGATAGTTTAGAAAGGCCGATTCTGTAATTAAACATTAGCACAAAATGGGTGTTTGTTTATTTTCGAAGTAAAACTAATGTTACAAAATTTCGACAAACACCCCGGTTATGGTTCTCTTCGGGGATGGACCATGCAGTACTGGTGCGCTATCGCCCCCAGTGTCACATTTGAGGGCACCCAGAGTGATACAACAAGCCAAATTCTTACCTCGCCAAAAGCCCGGCAACGCCCGGAGAGTTTGGCCGGCTTTGGGCTCGTATTTGCGCTTGCCTCGAGGTCTAAGCGTCTAGCGTCTGGGGGTACCGCAGGACCTCGCCGACATACAGGAAAGTGCCCTTATAACAGGCAAGTCGTTCCCTTACTTACTTTTGGCCAGGAATAACCTGGGAGACGTCTTAGAGGTCGCAATTTACGCGATCGTTGTAACCTCTTTGGAGGCGAGTGTGATATAGTGTCGGAGTCCTGACCCAAATAGGAGGTGAGGTTAGAGCTAAGGGCAAATTTGATAACGGTAAACCTCGGCAGCCAGAGATATGACTCCAATGGTTTCAGGAAAATACTCAAGTATATCTTACGGTTCTGGATGGCCCAACCGGGCCTGGAGCTGGGGGCTCTTCCAGTTAACAGTTGCTAGACAGATCGCTGGATCGAAGTATCTTCAGCAGGTCAAACATCCTGATTATATACCTTTCTAGGTCTCACTATCTGGATTAATTTTTGAGAGTGAGGCTTGAGTAGGAATGCGCCGACCTCTGGCTCACGGGCGACGCGCATCACTGGGTGGTTTGTTTTATTTGCAATCTGCGCGCACGAAAGATACAACCCTTGATAGTGAGGTATTAGCGCCGTACAAATTTCAAGCATAGTATTTATGCATAAATTGAATTTCGTTCAGGTGCTAACGTTACAGTATTAGAGCGATTTTCGCGACCCCTTTGTCACATCCCTCGCGACCCCCATGTTGAAAAACCCTGCATTGGCCTATTAAATTAAAATATTATTCTATAGACGGGTATACATTTTTAGAGCAAAATTAGTTTGAATTTTAACTCAGATTTTGGGGTATTTTCGAAAAAATTATATAGGAAAAAGTTATTCGGTTTCATGAGATCTCTATGTGGTTAAATGTATTACGTGGACTTCCATAACACCCTGTATATTAATAGGAGTATTTGGATAACGTCTAAAAATTATCACAAACGTGTTATCGAGTCACTTTTTATAGGACACGTTGGCATTATAACTATTTATAGTACAAGTCGTTACTCGTCCAGAAATTAGCCATTCTCGCCTCGTGTTGAAAATGTGCTACTGTCTTAAAAGGTTGATATTGAGATTATTCTCGTCTCGGCGGCAGCACTAATTATGATAGACTTCACATATATAATATTTGTACAAGATACAAAATTTTAATTTGCTAAGAAGTTTGATAAAAATAATGTTTAGAAACAGCAGTTCGATTTTATTCATAGTAAATGGTTGGGAAGTATCAAATTTCGTAATTTTTAATAAGCCACAAATTGGTGTTTTAAGGTCCCGAAATAATAACTTCTAAATTTGTCTAATATTTTCTTTCAGACTCAATTACCATAAATTATTTAACAAGTTTGTGCTTTGAGTGTAAATAATTAGAGACTCCATTATATTTGAAAGGAACAACTTCTTCAACCAATTAAATTGGCGTCAGGTATGGACTTAACAGTAGGATTGTATTATGTGCAATCAAGAGTTTACTAAGATCTTAGAAAATTAATATCATATTCGGTATTTATAAAAAACGCCTGGGTAGAAGGCAATAAATTAGCGGCTGCATATTCGTGATATAGTGATTGGATTGAGTAAAATATTAATATAACGGATTTATTCCCAGCCACTACGAAGCAATTATAAATAATAAAGCATTATAAATTTAAATCCTAACCAGTTTTTAGCTGAAAGCAGATTCCGGAACTACTGCATTTTCCATTCAAGGTATTCGCAATGTAGCCAACTGTACCTTGAAGGTGTTTTACGTATAAGCCAATCATTAATTAAAAAATTGATATTTAGTTGTTTTGTAAGTTTTGTTTTACTTGTTTTGTGTCATGTTTAAACATAATAGGAAACATGTAATGAAACCAGCTTTGTCGGATTCTACTTGGTTTTTCCGTGAAAAAGTTTTGAAGTTAGAATCTAGTATTCCCTGTACACCAACAAAAGCATAAAGTACCAAAGCTACTTATCGTACATTTCTTATTAAATATTAAAAAATCTCTCTCACTCCTAAATTTTAACATCAAAACAAGGTAGGTCAAGCTGGTGTGCCAATATTACAGCAACGATGAATAACTATAATTTTGTTGTTGATAACTGTGCATTAAATTAAAATTGTGTTTTTGCACCTCATCTGTTGCTTGTTTCAATTCTGGTTGGTTTTGCTGGTTTTAATTTGTCACTTTTCTAGTTTGTCATTATTCTTGATTTAGTTTGCGAATTGTGTCAAGAACAATTTGACATATATGCGAAATACTATATTTTACGAAGTGGATTTCACAGGCAAGAAAAATTCATACTATACAAGTTGTTACATTTTCTATTTTCCTATCCCTAAGCGACCAAAACCAAAATAGGCTAATACCAACACATTGTGACGCAATGACACTAGAATACCTAATCAGAATTTGAAATGTCTACACCACCGCATCACACAGCCAACCTCATAATTTCACAAAGCAAGTACAAATACTACGAATCTAAACAGAGAATATCGGCTGAACTAAGAGATTTTCTAAATGTTACGCATACATGGACATGAACAACACATATTAATGTTTAATTAACATTAACTGTCAGAGTCGCTTTTATGATACGAATGACACAGCCAATCTTTAACCTTCAAATACCTAACCTTTAGACGACAACAGCTAAGTAAACCTTTTAATTGACTTCTTTATTCTTAAATGGCTTAAATGGCTTAGTTCCTAGAAAATCTAACATCCCTCGTAACAGACATACAGATGGGGCCATAATTATATATAGCAGCAATAAGATAAAATGAACAACAAAATAGAATGCTTGAGTAGCAGAGAAATGACCAAACAAAAAAATTATTTTACTAGACATATTTAGTTGACAATTAAAATGAACGTCGAGTCTACTCGAATATTTGCTTCTATGTGTATCTTCTTCTAATTCAAGCAATGCATTTTATATTCTTTATCACGTTACCTCATTGCTGTTATATATAATTTTGGTCCCATCGGTATATAAAAATAATGAAATGAATATAAAAGTAAACGGTATAATAGTAGGATCTGTGAAAGTCAAAGTGGAATCAGGCTAGACGACCCATTGAGTCTGATAATGTCCATAGTATTATGAATCAGATTACGCAAGACGTTAACCAGCACAGAGGCCATAAGATGGATAGGGGTTAAATAAAGATTATCTGTTATGCGAAGCATAAAGTATTAATTACTGATTCAGAGGATCACCTACAAATGCCATTACATAAAACGGTTCAGTCCGGTGGAAAGTACAATATGGAAGCGGCATCTAAAGCAACAAAATTTATGACAACTAATAAACAACTAACCAGATGCAAACTTGAAATAAAAAGCGAAAATTATTGAACAGATAAGTGGATTTAACTATCTATGAGTCAAAATAACAAGTGAGGAAGTAGGAAAAGAAAAAGTACTTGCACAAGCCACAAAAGCTGCATGTGTGTCTGGATGTATTAGTAATATAATATGGTGTAATAAACACATCAACTGCAAGGTAAAAAGCAGAATCTATAAAACCGTCGTAGGCACAATTCTGACCTACGCCTCAGAAACAGCCAACGACACTAGCATAACAATGCGAATAATGGAAACAACGGAAATTAATACTATACGACGAATTGTGGGAAAACACGATTAAACCAAGTACTGTACAGCGCTATTAGAGAACAGTGTTATATTATGGATACGACAACGACGCGTATATTTCAAGAATGCAAGAAGGCCAAATTAAAGGTGTGAAGTAGGACGGCTTCAGAAATGTTGAGGGACTCGTTATAATCTCGATAGAATAAGCGATTGTCTAATTAGAAGAGAGAAACGAATAAACGGCTTATTTCTTTCGGAAAGTCATCACTACCAAGAGACAGCACGCATAACTAGTTCAGTAAATTCAGTAAGTAATCCCGACCACAAACAAAACTCCTATTCCATGATGACTCACAATTCATATCCTTTTGACCTTCGTATTATAGTAATTAAGTGTGTTTAGTGCAACTTAGACGAGGCAGAATATAGGCTAACGTAAAATATTCGCAACAAATCTCCAAATAGCCAAATAGTCATAACAAAAGATTGTTTTTGTTAGTTTGTTATTACGTAGCCGATTGAAACGAAAGTGTACTAGGAGTATATTAGCTATTTATGTATCGCATGAATGTAATCTCCTTCCCTGAATTGAATAAACGGTCGGTTTACTTTACTTTATGAGCTAGTTCATAAAGTTGAACTTTATGAACGCTAAATAATACTATAATATAAAGATTATGAAAAAGTCAAAGATAACAGCTATTTATATATCAAGTACAGGTCTGATTGTGTACAAATTACATATAAAACTTTATAGCCCAGACATAAACAAATTTTAAGGAAAACCTCAAGAAAGATAAGGTCGTCCTGATTTTTGGTACAAACGTTCCTTAGTGCCCTAAAAGCGACCCTTGAAAAGGTCTCTGGGGTATTGGCATCCTAATTCTTGGAGCAAGAAGCAAAAGGAAAAACCACTTGTTTATTAGAAGGAATCACGATAAAGCACCATATCAATTTATATTACAGAAACATTAACCTACTTTTATGAAACCGTGTGTATGAGTCGAAGCATTTTTGCAATTCCTTCTAATAATCAGTTTCATAAAAGTCATTCGATATTTCTGTAATCTAGCATAAGGCCTTTAGGTTCTGAACTACTTTTTGTCGTATTCAAACTGGAAAAGGTACTTTACCTAAAGAAAAGATGTTTTTTAACTACTGCCAAGGCCTCCGTGATACGAAGCCTGCACCCCAGAGGTGGGGACTTTTAAAGGGTCGCTCCTAGAGTGCTAAAGAGGATTTGTGTCAAAAATCAGGACTACATTTTTTTAGGTGAATATCTATTATGCCTGGGTTATTATATTTCATTACACTGCAGAAGATTTTATTTTACCTACAATAACATTTATATTTGACACATTGCAAAATTTTAGTTGCCACTGAAAAATGCGATAGTTTTAAAATGCGCGTTTGTAGGGTTAACTGCGTTATTAATATCAGGACTAACTATTACTGTAACGTATTAAGGATAAATTCGTCTTTGTTATTTGTAAAGTTTTCGGTAAATGTAATCTCCTTTCCTGAGTTTAATAAGATTATGGCACTATTTGCATTTTATTTTGATAGCAATTGATGTTGGTAGGTGGCTGTTTTACTTTACTTTATGGACTAGTTCATAAAGTTGCACTTTATGGGGGTTAAATAATACTACCGGGTGTCTTAAAATGAATTACATCTAGTACGCTTGGAATTTCCCATAATGCAATCCTCTTTTCTTTCTAATCCATTTTTGCCAGTTCAGCAGATTCTGCTATTCACGGCAGAGTTCATTTGTAAGAGTTATTAACAGCAGATGCACTAGTCACTAGAGTTAGTTTGTGATCACTTCACTGCAGTTAGTGTTTGTTGTGAGGCACTTCTGTGTAGTTGGGACACAATGGTTTAGATTATTGATTAAGGGATTATTCACTATCACTCGTTATTAAATCGACCGGTAGTTTACGTTTAAGTCGACTATGTATTAATTTTTGTCCGAGGTTAAAGTATGTTGCTCCATCGCATTGATTGATATTAGTATAAAATGTTTTCCTTGTTTTTGTCAGAAATTGTTCTACTGTGAGGGTATTGGTTTCTCTGCGTATCTGAGAATTCCTGATGAACCAGTCGGAGTTGGTTATGATTCTTAATACCTTATTTTGTAGGACTTGCAATTTGTTTATGTTCGTTTTTGAGGTAGCACCCCATACGTTGCATCCGTAAGTGAATAATGGTCTTATAAGTGATTTATATAGTAGAGTTCCACAATTAATTTTTAGATGGGATTTCCTATTTAATATGGGGTATAACATGCCCAATCGAGCATAACTTTCGGACAATTTTTTGTTTATGTGGAGGCTCCAACTTAGTCTGCGGTCTAGGTGAACTCCGAGGTAGCGCACAGCGCGGTCTTTAGGATTCCATGTAATAGGTTTATTATTAATAAGGACATTTGGAGGATCTATGGGTCGGCGAAGTGTGAATATTTTGGTTTCACATTTATCTGCATTTATAGTGATACACCACTTGTTAAACCAGGCACTGACTTCATCGATGCATTCTTGTAGATTATAGGCAGCTGTGTTGATTTCGTCGTTTTGTGTTATGATTGCTGTATCATCAGCATACATGGCGAGCTTGGCACCTGGTGGGTGGGGGATGTCAGACATATAGATGTTAAATAAGGTGGGACTGATAACTGACCCTTGTGGGACGCCAGCTTTGGCTTGACGGGGTAGAGACATAAACGTGTTTACTCTCACTTGAAATGATCCAGCGCGCAGAAATGATATTAGAATTAATAGCAAATAAGGCGGCATATTTGTTCTTAACATTTTGTATATTAAACCATTAGTCCAGACGCGATCAAACGCTTGAGCGACGTCTATGAAGGCTATGAGAGTATGCATTTTATTTTCGTAACCTTCTTCTATTGCTTCTGTGAGTCGGAGTATTTGATGTTCAGTTGAATGCGAATTCTTGAAGCCAAATTGGAGTTTTGGTATGATATTATTATCTTCTAGAAACTTTTTTAGGCGGGATTGTATTGCTCTTTCTAACAGTTTGGATATTGTGGGTAACAGACTAATTGGTCGATAGTTTTTTGGGTTGTAGTGCGGTTTACTGGGTTTAGGGATCATGATTATTATTGCCCGTTTCCAAGAGATAGGGAAATAACCTGTTCTGAGACAGGCATTGAATATTGCGGTAAGATAGGAAATAGATTAGTCTGGTAGATTTTTTATTACCACGTTCGGGATCAGATCTATACCTGGAGCTTTCTTGACTTTGAGGTTTTTAATGTACTGTGTGTTTGATTCACACAGATGCGTGCATCAAAACCTTTTTGATTATAATTAATCACGTAATTCAAGTCATAACTGTTTTATCTCATTCAAAGGTCGTGGTAAAGCCAAATTTGCATCTTGCCGTATTTGTTTGCCTCTGTTAATGTTGGAAAGGAATTTGTAAGCTTCCCTTAATGGCTTTAAAGCGGATGGATACATTTTCTACTAGAACTTAAGCCGACTTAGCATATTTGGGAATCATGGGTTTATGGATTTCGTTCAATTGCCTCATTGAGAGAGCTTAGCATTAAGGTTTCTTAGAATAAGCATTTTTCCTAAATAACGTGCGATGCTCCGATTGGCTACGCAGGATCGCCTCAGCCAATAGTGTTTGAGCTTGCCCCTCCTTGAATTGGCGAGTTCGTCTCGCTGTAAATTCAGAGTTAGTTAGATTCAGAGCCTCGAGGAAGCAAGTTCAGCTATGCTTTGTGCTAGTTTGCGTTTCGGTCTAACTCCCTGGTAAAGTCGTTTCCAGGTTGTTTTGTGTTACGGTTACGCGCAATTCGCTATTTTCGCGTGGCCAATCCAAGCGTGTCACAACAGTTGAAGCTTTTGTAAAAAACCATCGGTCCATCAGTGACGTTTGTAATCGTTGTTACTCAATATACTCGTGTTTGTTAAGTCTTGTTTCACTCCAACAACTAACTGAACCCAAGTTAGGGTTATTAAGTGGCAGTTCCCGGCAATCCCATTGAACCGGAACTCGCAGTGGATTAATTGGGGGCCCCATTCGTGGAAGCCTCTTATCAAGTTAATCGTACAAAAAACATTGGTCCTTCGAGCCGGATGTGGAAGAAGCTAAAAAACGCGAGTGTACAAGTTTCCAGTAGCTGGTGGATGCAATTGCTCCAACATCGTTTCGTCGGAGAGCGTCAAGAAGCTTCGCCAACACCAGGAAATTCAACCATCGAGAGCTTACACCGAGTCCAGGTCCCACGTCAAGCGGCAGCGATCGGCAGCGGGTTGGTTTTCTGTTCGTCAAGAAGTTACTACGTTCTCAAATCAAAAGTAAGTCCTTTTCCATTACACCTTCGTTTAGTGCTGTTTTTTGCTTGTGTCAGTCATGGTGGAAACTCGTTCGACATCAGCGGTCATGTCGGAAACTCGCACTTTAACCACTCGTTGCAAATTCATAAAAGCCCAAGTAGATCGTTTCAAAACTCTATTTCATAGAATTTCTTCGTCCAGCCCCGTGAAGGCTCACGAGGTCGGCAACTTGTCAGAAGAGTTTAGTTGTTTCCAAAATTTGTTGGATGAGTATAAGAAGTCAATGGAGGGCCTAATGGAGGCCGACGCTGAAAACTTTGATGAACTTTTCAATGAATTTGACTCTTTTATGACTCATTTTAGCGAGATTAGTAGCGCAGTAAAGGAATTCTTATCAAAAAATAAGATCAGTTCGGGTATAAAACCGAATGTAGGTCAAAATTCTTCGCAAAGTGGCCCTTCAGGAGAGCTCGCTGGATTAAGATTACCACCCTTAGATTTGCCTTCCTTTTCGGGGAAATTCGAGAATTGGGTTCAATTTCATGACTCCTTTACGTCGCTTATTCATAACAACGTTAATTTGACCAACGTTCAGAAATTTTACTATTTGATTTCTTCCCTTAAGGCAGAAGCTGCTAGTTCAATCTCGTCGTTAAAAGTTACCAACGATAACTATACCATTGCTTGGGACATTCTAGTCAAGCGATTTGAAAATAAGAAACTGATCGTAAAATCAAACATAAATGCGTTATTCAGTTTAGAGAACGTAAAAAAGGATTCACATTCGTCTGTTCAAAGGCTGCTCGATAGTGTAGTTAGAATTTTGGAAATTTTAAAGGCGTACGGGGAACCCACAGTCGACACCATACTAATACATATCATAGTTTCGAAGCTCAGCTCAGCAATGCAGACTGACTGGGAATTATGCAAACATGCCGGACAATTTCCTACTTTGCGAGAGTTGTTAGATTTTTTAGAGAGCAAAAGTCACTTATTAGGTTCGCTGGAAGCTGCGAAAATAGGTTCGAGTTTGGGAAATCAGGGATCCGAGCAAAAAAGTCATGCACGCGCTCATGTAGCCAGAGAGCAAGGTAATCACTCTTGTGATTTTTGCAAAAATAGTAATCATTCGATTAGCGCTTGCGAATCATTCTCAAAATTGTCGGTAAACGCTCGTATCGAAGAGGCGCGTCGTTTGAAATTATGCAACAATTGTCTCAAGCCCGGACATTTCGTGGTAAAATGCACATCGTCGAGATGCCGCGTATGCAGAAAAAAGCACCATACTTTACTGTGTTTGCGTCCAAAGCGCGACGCGCACGAAAATACTTCGTCGCCGCGTCCTGGACCGCCAGAATCCAGCAGTGACGCACGGGAGGTCGGGGCCGTCTCCCCGAGCGAGTCACCCGTCGCATCCGTTTCAGCAGCTTGTAGCCGTCCTGCAATCGCGGCGCCAGCGCAAGTTTTATTGTCCACGGTTAGCGTATTCGTAGAAGGATCCTCCGGGTCATTTTCCCGGGCAAAAGCTCTTTTGGACCCCGGATCCCAACTTAACTTAGTTAGCGCCGACTTGTGTCAAAATTTGAAAATTGAGAAACGAGGTAATATCACCTCACTGTCGGGTGTTGGTGCCAGGGCTCTGAACGCTGAATTCAGAGCAAACGTTCGAATCCGCTCCCGTAACGGGAAATACGAGGACATTTTGAGCTGTATTGTGTTAGACAAAATTACGGACCCTCTGCCGGCCCTTTCTTTCTCGTTGAGGGATTTGAAGATCCCACCAAACATTGTGCTAGCCGATTCAGATTGTAATACACCGGGAAAGATTGATCTTTTATTAGGCGCGAATGTCTTTTGGCAAGTGCTCTGTCAGGGACAGGTGAAATTGGGCCCAGAGAAGCCATTCTTAACAAAAACTCTTTTTGGTTGGGTTTTAGGCGGAAACATGAACATCGAAAATCGAGCGCTCATGCTTTCAAATAGAGTTCATTTAAGTGTAGCCGGCATCGAGCACGGCATTCAGAGATTTTGGGAAATCGAGGGGGCTTACGGTTCATCAGGCCGACTCTCTGCTGATGACAAATTTTGCGAAGACCATTTTCAATCGACTACGAAACGGGCGTCGTCGGAGCCGCGTAGGTTCATCGTGAGCATACCTTTCAGGAAAGATGCTCCATCGCTGGGAGACTCGCGCGGTATAGCGTTAAAGCGTTTCTATTCATTAGAAAACAAATTGTCAAAAAATCCCGAGTTGAAAACCGCGTATTCCGCATTTCTCAAAGAATACGAGTCGCTTGGTCACTTGAGCAAGGTGGACGACGAAGCGAGCCTTCCTCATCCTAGGTTTTATTTACCACATTTGCCAGTCATAAAGGAGGACAGTTCAACGACCAAACATCGCGTTGTTTTTGACGGCAGTTGTGCGTCCTCCTCCGGAGTATCGCTTAACGACCTTCAACATAAGGGCCCAGTGGTCCAGCAGTCGTTGTTTGCAATTCTTTGTCGCTTTAGGCAATTCAAGTACGTGCTGAAAGCAGATTGCGCCAAAATGTATAGGAAAATTCTCGTGGACCCCTCGCAGACGCAATACCAATTAATTTTATGGCGTGACGACAAAACCTCAGCGGTAAAATGCTTCAAATTATTAACGGTCACCTACGGTACTAAATCAGCCTCGTACCTAGCAACTAGGTGCTTGATACAAATCGCCCAGGAAATCGAAGCATCGCTTCCAGAGGCCTCATTAAGAATTAGCCGGGATTTTTATGTAGATGACCTACTGACTGGTTTTGAAAATAGGGCGGAAGCCATAAAAACGCAATTCGAAATTAGTAGCGCTTTGTCGGGGTACGGGTTTGAATTGCGAAAGTGGGCATCCAACGACAGTGAAGTAGCTAGCGCCATTGGTGTAGATCGCGGCAGCATGGAGCCCATTTCTTTGACGGAAGACGCCACGGAGAAAACTCTCGGCATTTTTTGGGATACTCGGCGGGACGTGCTAAGTTACAGAGTAAACCCTAGCTGTTGCAAATCAGTTACCAAGCGGGCTATACTCTCTAGTATGGCTCAAATATTCGATCCCTTGGGACTACTTGGTCCAAGCGTTCTAACTTTGAAACTTCTCGTGCAACGGCTTTGGCAGTTGAAGTTGTCATGGGACGAAACGGTGCCCATGGAGATGCGCTCCAGATACGACGAACTCCATTCTTCATTACGCTCTTTGGGCTCGTTGGCAATTCCGAGACGGGTAATTTGCGATGACATAAATTCGATAGATCTCCACGGATTTGCGGACGCGAGTTCTGTAGCCTACGGGTGCGCCGTGTATATACGTTGCGTTGACGCGCGCGGTAATGTCACCACCAATTTGCTTTGTGCTAAGTCAAGGGTCGCTCCATTAAAAACAATATCCTTGCCTCGTTTGGAGCTTTGCGCAGCCTTACTGTTGGCTCGTTTGATTAAAACTATACTCGATTCCTCCGCATTTAAATTTGACCGCGTGTACTATTGGTCGGACTCCACCATAACTCTGCACTGGATAAATAAGGATGCGAGTAATTGGAAGACGTTCGTCGCGAACCGGGTGTCCGAGATTCACGAACTAAGCAATAGGGAAGAATGGTTTCACGTGCGTACAAATTGCAACCCGTCCGATATAATTAGCAGGGGAATGTTACCCCAGGAGTTACTCAACTCACGCTTGTGGTGGCACGGGCCAGAATTTTTGTCACAGGCGGACTTAAAACCCCAGCCCGTTAAACTTGATTCGGGTGAGCTAGCAGCCCAAGAGTCGCGCCCAGTAGTGGCCACTCTTCACCATCGCGTCCCAGAATTTGAACTTTTCAGGCGCTATTCCAGTTTTACAAAATTACAGCGCGTAGTCGCGTACTGCCTGCGTCTCGCGAGAAACAGAAACACCGAAACGCGCTGGTCGGGACCTCCAGCCATTGACGAATTGGAGGACGCGACTCGCCGCCTGATCAAAATTGCCCAGGCGGAAGTCTTTTCCGGAGAAATAGCAGTTTTGTCTAAAAAAGCGCCATTGCCGAAAAATAGTGCGCTGCTTTCTCTAAACCCATTTCTGGACGATCAGGGCCTACTGCGCGTGGGCGGCCGTCTAGAAAACTCCAATCTAAGCTTTGATCAGAAACATCCCCTTTTGTTACCAGCTAGTCACCCTTTGTCGTTGCTAATCGTGAAGCAAGAGCATTTGCGGCTCTTGCATTGTGGACACTCGGTGTTACTGGCCTCATTGCGGGATAAGTTTTGGATCGTGAGAGCCAAAGACCTAATACGTAAAGTAATACACAATTGCGTGATATGCTTCCGGGCCAAGCCTAAGATGAATGAACACTTGATGGGATCACTACCCGAAGCTCGTGTCACACCCTCTCCCCCTTTCAGTAATTGCGGGATAGATTACGCGGGTCCCGTGTTTATAAAAAACAAATCCGGGCGAGGCGCGAAAGAAGTAAAGGCTTACGTAGCCCTATTTGTGTGTTTAGCCACGAAGGCTATTCATCTTGAACTCGTGGAAGACCTCACGACGGAGGCTTTCATCGCATCATTGAGGAGATTCATCTCCAGACGCGGTTTACCCTCCAACATATTTTCTGACAATGCTACCTGTTTCACCGGTGCCAGAAATCAGCTATCGGAATTAAAAAATATCCTGTCAGGCTCTAGTGAGCAATGCATAAGGGAAGAATTGTCGAAACATAACATTAAGTGGAATTTTATTCCGGCACGCTCTCCGCACTTTGGCGGCATTTGGGAAGCGGGGGTAAAGTCATTGAAATATTATTTAAGGCGAATATCTTGCAATGCAAAGTTAACTTTCGTTGAGTATTACACCATGCTGACTCAAGTGGAGGCGATACTAAATTCCCGTCCACTCTGTGTTCTCCCTACCGACGCCTCATTCCCCGAAGTCCTTACTCCTGCCCACTTCTTGATCGGTCGGAAGCTGACTTCGTTTCCGGAAGCCCAACTCCAGGGCATACCGGAAAATCGTCTCAGCCGCTATGGGCTGGTCCAGCGGCTGTCCCAGCAGTTTTGGGATCGCTGGTCCCGGGACTACCTCCACCTCCTGCAGCGCCGGCCTAAGTGGAAGTCCTCCAGCACGTCTCTAGCCCCCCAGGTGGGCGACGTGGTACTCGTCCACGACGAGGCATCTCCAAGCTACCGTTGGCCACTGGCAATCATTTCGGCCACATATCCAGGAGCGGATGGTGTTGTGCGTGTGGTGCAAGTGCGCGATTCCCGAGGGAATCTCCTGAAACGCTCGGTGCGTAAAGTGTACATCCTACCCAAAGACGATCATTGCGATCAAGGGCAATAAACATTGACTTTGCTCTTAGTTGGTAGTTTTCGCTAATTGAACATTTTGCTAGGTTTAGTTGTTTCTTTGCTTGTATTCATGCTAGTTGTAAGTTATCTGTAAGACTCTTGGATTATCATCTGTCATTAGTTCTTGTTATGCATTTGATTATTTTGTAGTGTTAGATTTCAGTTTAATTTTGGGATTTAATCACGTCGTGCCATAGTCGGCACTTCGGGGGCGGCATGTTTGATTCACACAGATGCGTGCATCAAAACCTTTTTGATTATAATTAATCACGTAATTCAAGTCATAACTGTTTTATCTCATTCAAAGGTCGTGGTAAAGCCAAATTTGCATCTTGCCGTATTTGTTTGCCTCTGTTAATGTTGGAAAGGAATTTGTAAGCTTCCCTTAATGGCTTTAAAGCGGATGGATACATTTTCTACTAGAACTTAAGCCGACTTAGCATATTTGGGAATCATGGGTTTATGGATTTCGTTCAATTGCCTCATTGAGAGAGCTTAGCATTAAGGTTTCTTAGAATAAGCATTTTTCCTAAATAACGTGCGATGCTCCGATTGGCTACGCAGGATCGCCTCAGCCAATAGTGTTTGAGCTTGCCCCTCCTTGAATTGGCGAGTTCGTCTCGCTGTAAATTCAGAGTTAGTTAGATTCAGAGCCTCGAGGAAGCAAGTTCAGCTATGCTTTGTGCTAGTTTGCGTTTCGGTCTAACTCCCTGGTAAAGTCGTTTCCAGGTTGTTTTGTGTTACGGTTACGCGCAATTCGCTATTTTCGCGTGGCCAATCCAAGCGTGTCACAACAGTTGAAGCTTTTGTAAAAAACCATCGGTCCATCAGTGACGTTTGTAATCGTTGTTACTCAATATACTCGTGTTTGTTAAGTCTTGTTTCACTCCAACAACTAACTGAACCCAAGTTAGGGTTATTAAGTGGCAGTTCCCGGCAATCCCATTGAACCGGAACTCGCAGTGGATTAATTGGGGGCCCCATTCGTGGAAGCCTCTTATCAAGTTAATCGTACAAAAAACACTGTGTTAGTTCCATTGGCGATATTGGGTCGGTGAGTTGTATATTAGAGGGGATATTGTTGCGTAGTTCGGCATTTATATGTTGCATAAAATTGATATTGGCTAGGTTTTGTACTGTGGTGAAAGTAGTTTCGAGTTGTTTAGCGAATACATCGCATTTATCTTTGTCCTCTTGGTATATGCCTTCGTCGTTTCTAAGTGTTGGAGTGATCACAGGCTGTCTTAGAATTCGTTTTGTAGTTCTCCATAGGTTGGGATCATTAGGGTTAAGTGACTCTATGTGGGATTTGTAGTTGGATATGCGTAATTCGTCTAATTCGGTTCTTATTATTCGAACAAGTCGGTTCAGATTTGCCTTAGCTATAGGATTTCGAGAGTTCTGCCAGCTTCTACGGAGCTGATGTTTTTCCCTTATTAGATGCTGAATATGTAGAGGAAGGATTTTATTGTTGTAAGGGTGAGGAGTTTTTGGAGTTTTGGTAGATTGTTGAATTGTAATCGTAGTAGTCTCTTGGAATTTTTGGATAGCTTTATCGATGTCTTCCTGGGTAAGCAGGTTGGATGGGCAGCTTATTTTAATATTCATAAGAGTTCTAAATCTTTCCCAGTCAACGAATCCATTTATTAATTTCGGAAGTTGAGGATAAGGACGAGGTGAGCAATTTAGTGTGAATATGACTGGGAGATGGTCAGAGTCAAGTTCTGTAATAACTGTTTGAGTTATTGGAAACGACAGGTTTTTATGTAGGATTATATCCAGAATATCAGGTAGTTGATCGCGTCTATATGGAAAGTATGTGTAGTCGGTAGGTGCAGAGATTTGTATTGCAAGATGTGAGGTGAGTTCGTTCATTTTCACTCCGTTAGGGTTTGTTGCTCTGCATCCCCAATTTTGATGTTTCGAATTAAGGTCACCGACTAACAGTGTAGGTAATTGGTCTTTAAAAATTTGATTCAGCTCGTTTAGGATTAATCGATTTTTCGGCGGTTTATAGGCAGAGACTATTTTGAGTGGGGGATTATTGTTGACATTTAATTTGATGGCAACTGCTTCTAAAAAGTTAACATCTTCAATTTCGACTGGAGTAGCGTCAAGGTTTCTTTTGATTATTATCGCCGAGCCACCCCATCCTATTTCGTTAATTCGGTCTTTTCTGTAAATTTTGTAGCCTGAAATTGTAAATTTTTCGTTTGATACGAGGTGTGTTTCGGTGATGCATGCTATGTCAATTTGGTGTCTTGCTAGAAAAGATATAAATATTGAGCGTTGACTTTTAATGCCATTGGCGTTCCAATTTAAAAGTGTTAACTTATTTAGAGTGGTATGGCTATTTACCGCCATTTAGGAAGAGCTTAGGTATTAAAGAGAGGACGAAATTTTTGATTTGATCTAGGTATGGAGTAATTAATTCGAAGATAGTTTGGAGGATAAACTGTAGGGTGGGGTTTGTGTTTGCGTAATTATGATTAGTGTTGGGTTCAGTAGAATTCAGATTGGAGGGGTTGTTTTTTAAGGTAGATGCGTAGGTTGGGTTAGATGTGATGTTTCCCGATAGTAAAGAGTTAGGGTTTGGAGTTCTGACTATTGGGAATGTGTGAGCATTATTGTATTTTTTGAAATATGGACATCCTCTGTAATTGGCCGTGTGATCTCCGCCACAATTGACGCATTTAGGAGGACCAGCGTCTTTTTTTTTGACACTGTGAATAATGGTGCTTTTCTAAACACAGCGTGGGGGTAAATGGCAATAGTTCTTTGTGTTGCCCACTAGCTGGCAATTAGTGCATTGTGGTAGTTCATTGCTTCTTCGTCTCGTTTCGACAGATACTGTGCAGTACAGTAATCGGTTTAGGTTGAATATTTCCATAGCTTTATCATTTTTGTTTAATTCAAGTGCTATTATCGGGATTGGGAGTTTTTTACTGTTTAGCAAACGGGTGGTTTTAATTATGGGATAGTTTAGGGTAATTAGTTCTGTCTTAATTTCTTCCTCGGTGATTGATATGGGGACGTTACGTATTATTGCAGAAATATGAGTGTCTGCTCGATTCCTGTATGTATAGTAGTTCACTTTGTTGGTGTCATAAAATTTGGTTAGGTTCCGGTAATCGTTTACGTTACTTAAATTAATTCGGAGTTCGTTACCTTTATGGGTTGTTGTGAAGTCTTCTTTAACTATTGTTTTAATGTCTTTAATTATATTCTGATAATTAGTACCGTTTGGCAAAAATATTGGGGGAATTTTTGGTTTCTCATTAGTATTACTAGATGTTTGGCTTTGTGTAGGGATTTCTTTTGTTAGATTTAATGCAAAGTATTTATTTTATGAAACGAGTGTGTCAGAGCAAAATAGATATCTTTTATTATAATCGTTATTATCCGGTGAGGTTAAAGGACGTTTATTTTCGTTAATGTTATTGTTTTTGCTAGGTGTATTCACAATTTCCATATCTGTTGTACAATTAATTGCCTTTGTTCCCTGGTAAATAATACTCGGCGGTTTAAGTTGAAATTTACTTTGATCATTGGTATTTGGCATGATCGACATGTTTTTAGTAGTATAAGTTAGGAATGAAAAATGTTTTTAAGATCGCAGGTGTTCTACGCTGCAATCAGCTGATACTGATACTCATAATGCAATCCAAAACTTTACTTAAAATTGGCAAGACTGTAAGTCTATGTCAAATTCGAGGTTAGCAGGTTAGGTTTTGCGTCAGTTTTGACACAAACTGACCCAAAACATAACCTGATAACCTCGAATTTGACATAGACTTACAGTCTTGCCAATTTTAAGTAAAGTTTTGGATTGCATTATGGGAAATTCAAAGCATACTAGATGTAATTCATTTTAATACACCCGGTATAATTAAGTGTTTATGGAACAGTCGAACATAATAGTTATTTATGTATTAAGAGCGTAATCAATAGATTATAGCACGAGGGAATGTTTAAAGCTCGACGCGAAGCGGAGAGCTTTAAATTTCCCGAGAGCTATAATCGTGATTAGGCGCGTGGTACATACAACGTTTTATTTCATTTTAGTCCTCAAAATGGACAAAATTCAAGGGTTTAGTATTTTGGCTACAGACTACTGCATCGTCGTAATGCCGGCGCTGTTTATTTCTGGTGTGCTATGGTTTCAATGCAGATTGTTGGTGTTGCTATACTACATTGTTGGTGCTTGTTATACTGCTTAGCAACTTTATAGGCCCTAGGGCTATAAAAGCCATTTTACGCCCTCTATCGAGGGCCAATAAACAAGATTATGGTTCCAAAATGAAATAAAATAATTAATGGTATTAATATTTTTCTATTTGTTCTCTGAATGTCATTTTTTGGCAGTGGTCCTTCTCAGGACTAACCAGGAACACCTGAAGACGCTCCCGAAACGTTGGGTGATATACACCCTAGACAGTGGAAAAAGTCCGATAAAATACATCATTTTTCTATTGTCGAAGCTGTAGTTGAAACCTAAACTGATAATAACAATGTAGTGTAAAAGGTGAAACGTGGGATTTAGTAGCTATATATTGCGATGAAAATCTCAAATTAAAGTAAAATGTATTTTTTTATTTGCTAATAAACATATACTCTGTACACCTTGGAATTTATTTAGATACCTGCTGTCCTTAAAAGAAAAATTAATTTATTAAGCGCACATGCAGCGAAGTTTTCACAAGCAAAAAAATTTATGAGAACTCTTACTTTACGCATAAGTAACTGAGGGTCCATAAAATATAACACAACATTAATTTAGTTCGTCGCTTCATAGAAGCACATTAATAAAATTAAATAAGTATACAAACGACGAAACTTTGTTTAATTATTAGCCTTTTCAAGCTCCCTTCTTGCCTGCTTAATTGTTAATGTAGAGCTTAACATTACAATAAAAATTCGCAAGCTGAAGAAAACTTGACACAGAATAAATGTTCTATTCTCTTTGCTCGGACGCCACTGTCTGCTAACCTCTCTGCAAGCGCGCGCCACTGCTGCTGAAGCTCTCTAAGATGTCCGCTGCTCGAAACACTTCAATTCTTCGAAGAAACTGTGTAAATTGCTCCAAATGAGAACACAACAGTACCAAACTTGCTTAAAAACCACTGTACACGATTAACAACTATTTATTTGCATTTAAGTGATTGATTTACAAAAGAAATTTACAATAAACGTTACATAAAAAACAAAACAACTCAAGTTAACCTCGAAACGGAAGCAAAACAAGAGCGACGTTTCCCGTCGCATCTATTAATAACTTCGGACAAACAAACGATACAACAATCTGGTACTGGTCGAAATTAACATAAGTTTAATAACAATTGAAAACACGCAATAAATTGAAGAATTGACAATCGCCAATTTTCAAAAATTAATTACACAAAAACCTTATGTCTAAACGTAAAACTAATTGCATCATTGTTTTTAGCACATATTGAAGCACAAACGTACCGAAAGTCACATCTCTCCGCAACCGTGCCATGTCGAAGCGATTTTAGCATCAAACTCAGATATACTGCCGGAAAAGTGGTTTCACAACCTTGCTACACTTGTGTGAGTTACATTGTGCCTTTTTATTTAACTTGTGAACGTTATCTAACAGGGGCAATTTTATTCACCAAGTTCTGAACACATAGCTAAAACGTCACACTGCGTTCTGTACTTTTGGACGAAAACGGGAATTCCAACAGCTCTGCCAGTAGATGAAGGCTTCTAAATGTCCAAAAACATTTTCTCCAAGTATATGTTTGCATTACAACTTGCACGGGCCCTTCCATGGAGTATATTTGTTGTCTAATTTGGCTTGTAACAGCTCTAAATTCACTGGCACCTAAATTCGTAGCTTTCATGTGTACAATATTCAGTTTTCTGTGCTTGCAGGCCTCCTCGATCTGAAACACACACCTGTTCCTCAGCTACTGCCTCGAATTCTGCAGTTGCAATCCCAATCTTTGAGTTGTCGGTGATCTCGGCCTCCAATGGACTCAGGGCAGCTCTGATATCAGCCTCCAACGTACAGTCACAGCATCTATGCTGTGGTACAGTGACTGCCCCATCTGCTCTACAGGTCTCCGAGTGTATCATTTCTAGTGTTGTGACCCACACTTTGTTACACGTAACTATGCTTGCACGTTTAGTTTTATTATAATCGCAATGTGACGCACTGTGTATCGCACAAGACAAATTTCTTATTCTGTGTTCACTAAAACTAACATATGGCCCTAATCGTTTGCTGGCTTTTTGTGTGTATTCTAACTAATGCCTCGAATCGCAATTGATGTTATATGAAAGGCACTTTGCATGTGTGTTTATCTTTAATCACTGTGAGTTAATTGTCTATTATTGACAAGAATCTCCTAAATTTTACTTTCGAAACAAACGTATGCCGTAACTGTGACTATTTCCAATGATCGATAAACTCTACGACAAGGAAATCTGTTTGTGTTTGTAGTATTTCCTTTATGATAAACCCCTCTTTACTGCTAATTTATAAATACTCTTTTTTTCTTAATCGAGCCCCACGTTGATTAGTATCATTTTGCAATATCGCCTTCATCGAAATATTACAAATATGTATCCTTTATCAAACCCCAATAGTTGGTTGACATTCTGTAATATACTTTTTCTCCATGCCCATCTAGTAATTTACACTTACTTTGACATATCCATTGCAGGTAAGTTGATTTTACTGTTTGGTTACTGGTTGTCATGACATTAGGGAAGTAAGGTAAAACCTACTCCACAAGAGCAGTAAGCGGACAAGTGATTGTTTATATTGACAGAAACGACTGAAAAACAATTGCTACTAAGCAACTCAGCACTAGGTGACTAGTTGCTACTAAGCAACTCAGCACTAGGTGACTAGTTGCTTTGTTTGTAATAGATTAATTTTCTATCAAATAACGTGGAATTATTAAGGGAAAATTTTTCAAATTTTTGTTGGGCATGGAGAAAAATATTATAAGCATGCTCGGGAAGTAACTATCTACAACCGGTCTCGAACTTTGCCAGCCCTCGCTCCCTCGGGCTGGCAAACTCGTTCTCGACTGGTAAAAACTACTTACTTCCCTTGATGCTTAAATGACTATTGTTTTGTGGTGTATATGACAAATTATATTGATGTTATTTCAATATACCAAATTGACTTACTTTTGTTATAAAATAAACTAGTTTCTGTTAGTTTCAGTTTAATAAATCATATTAATTCCAACAACGATTAACCCGTTCAAAGCAATGAGAATCCTTACCCCCCAGACAAATAAATAATTGTAATCAGGATAATATCATTTATTTAAAATATGTATTCAATTCAAGTACCTTCAAAAATTATCAATTATCTGTTTTGACTTGACATTTACAAAATAAAATTCAAATGACCTTCAAAATATTTTTTAATATCTTGATCCAAAATATTTTAAAATTTTAAATTATTTATTATATATCTAATAAATCCAAAAAATTAATTTCACACAAAAAGGCTCCACTCTATACAAAAAGCTCCCTCTATATACAAAAAATCCCATCTATAAAAAGGCTACACTGTGCTCAAGACCCATTAATAAAAAGCATATAATAAAGGTTTCATTAGCTCACAGGAGTGTCTTTCATTTACAGATCTCACTCGAGATATTGAGCGGCTTTTAAACCCACACTCTCTGGTCCTGCGAATAATCCCAAGGTGTTGACCTATAGAATAGAATAAAATTACATCACAAAGCTGCTAAATAGGGATATACATATGATTTACCAAACAAACATTGCTGAGGTCATTGAACTCCACCGTCTAGGTGATGTTACGACACGATCCTCACACACACGAATCGGGAACCATAATGACCACACAGCTTTTCTGTAGAAACCAAATATCCCCCCATTCGGGGTTGTAAAAGAAATTCCACCAAAATCCTCCACAGATTGTTCGTTACCTTTTTGCCCCAAACGGTTTTTCCTAACTCTAAGCAATCAAAAGAAAAATAGAGTAATATCAACACAATGTGACGCAATGACACTAGAATTTCCGATCGAAACTGAAAGTCATTAAGAATCATCTGTCAAATATCTAACCGTCAAACGTCAAAGTCAACAGGTAAGTAGGCATTTGATTTGAACTATTTATATGACTTACCTATTTCGTTCAGAAAATCGTCATTACCAAAATATATAACTTGCCGAGAAAACGCAGTTAGTACCCCCGCTCATAAGCAAAACTGCTATTTCATGATGACCGTATCGGAACTCCTAAATCATATCTTTTTACCTTCGTAGTATAGTAATTGCGTTTAAGGCAACTCAGATAAGGCAGAATAGGCCCCTATTATAGGCTAACGTCAAGATATGCGCAACCAATCTCCAACTAGCCAACTAGCTGTAACAGTATATTTTTAATTGTTTTTAATTTTCTATCAATATTGCCAGTTGGTGCATTTGAAATTTTGCATTACCTTTGTTTTCTGGATGTTAAATCATCATTGACGAACACTATTACATCATCTACGTATCTGAAATATGATAAACCTTTTCCATCAATATTCATATTTTTGTTTTCCCATTCGAGTGCCTTAAAGGTATCTTCTAGAGCAATCGTAAAAAGTTTTGGCAAATTTTGTCTCACTATCATGTTTATTTCAAACAAAAATAAGAGTAGTATGGGCGTAGGCGAGTGGGAAGCGAACCGAATTAATAAGGACTGTTTTGTTTCCTTTTAACTTAAAATTAACTTGTTAATCTGTTATGACACAAACAAAATGTTAACCTTGTCAATAAATGAAAGCGTCATAGTATACGTTAATATTATAATTTTCAATAGAATGGGAAATTTGCAATTCCAAATTAGCCAGAATGGTGCTGATGTGAAAAGAGTAGCAAACGAGACTCATAAAAGTGTGTTTACATCAATAAAAAATATTACAAAATTCTCGGAACTGCGAATTAAATTCCTTTCCACGGTTTTGACCGCAGTTCTAATAATTTATCAGCATTATAACAGCACATTTAGAGCTTTAACAAAACCCTACCTTCCTGTCGCTGATTAAATTTATGCAGCTTCCAGCGTAGTAGCAGCTAATTGCCGATACGGTGTCGCTTTACCTACTTGTAATAAATGCGATCTGTTATTCAAATTTGAGATCGAATGAACGGGAACGTGTTAAAAAGCTGCAAGTTGAGGTGTGTTGATGATTCAGCCCAGAGCGGCCTCCATCGCCGAAACGAATCCTTCTGAATACAAACACCCATAGGTTTCAGCCATGAATGAATGGCTTCTCTGTGTCAGGAAAACCCTTTGTATCGATGATGTATTTTTTACGAACAGCTCTGTGCAAGCTGCGGTTGTCACGACCTATTACGTTCGAATCGGCTGTGGATTCCTTAGGGGTCGTTGGGGATCAAGGGGTTGATAAATTTGATTCCATTTAATATTGCAGTCTAAATGTTCTAACATCTAAAATGCCAAGACAATGTCTAGTGTAGAACATTCTTTAAATAAAAAAAGGTTTTTGTTATGAAATTAAAAATTAGTTCTGAATTGAAAATCTGGAGACAAGCAAAGATATATGTTTGTATTGCAGCAAACTAAAAAGAATTATGAATGCAATATTTGGGAGTCTCGTAAGATGGATTAGTCAATATGCTGGTTTTATCGTGAGATCAAGGCTTGGACAAGTTTGGCTTCTACAGGACGGTGCAACTTTCCATACTGCAAGAATTAATGTAGAGATTTTGAAGGAATCGTTTCCACAGCGATTGAGTATACGTAACTTCTCCTTCTCCAAAACTTCAATTTGGCTATTCTTCATTTGTTTTTTAAGGTTATCTGACAAATCTGAAAAGATATGTTGCTCTTAAATTGAATGTTATTTCATTATATATGTTCACAACCATGACGAAGAATTTTATTACACGTTTCTAAGAATGACATTCTCGACATACTATGCTTACTAAACAAAACTACCAAACGTAATATTTCTAAATGCGTAGCACTTTGTACAATTAAATCAGTATTACTATATTACAAACTTACAATACCCAAAATAATCAATTCAAATTTTATGCCAAATCGCTTATTTGATTAAAAGTTAAAATGATTCCGGAGCCTTTCACGGTCATTGTCATTAAGTAAAAAACGACATCCGGGATTGGATGTCATTATTGAGAGCAAAGCACTTAACGTTTCGCCTACTTTCGTAAGGTGCTTCATCAGGAAGAAGAGCAAAAGAGTACGGTAACTCAACGTGTAAACCACGCCAGAGGCGAAACTCTTCTAAAGATCGGAAGAAGAAAGGCGAGAATTTATAGGCAAGTGCCGTCGCGGTTGAGTGACGGTGGGTGAGGCTTAGAAATTAGCACTTTCCACATAGAAGAAAGGGGAACCCCTTCGTCCCAATTGAGATTATTAAGGCGTTTGTAAATCTCAATGGCTTCGCGAATCTTTCTGCTAAAGAAGAATGGGGATTTGCAGATAATGGAAGTTTCATCAAAAAAGATCTTATGGCCGGTATCGCGTTGGTGTTCGGCGATGGCTTATGATGAAATGAGACCCGACTTGAGACAGTGCTGGTGTTCAGAGATGCGAGTTTCTACTGAACGTTCTGTTTCACCAATGTATACAGCATTACAAGAGCAGGGGTTCTATAAATACCTTTAGATGGCATAGTGTTTAATTTATCTATAGGTGAAGGAAGAACCTGTGAAATTTTATTCGGGGGTTTGAATACTGTTTTAATGTTTTGTTTTCAAAAAAACTTTCCTACGCAATCGGTGACTCGGTGGATATATGGAAGAAAGACTATTGCCGGAGGATCGGTTTTTGGAGGTTTGGGTGGCCCTTAAGAAACGTTTAGTTCTTCGACCGCACTAATGACACGGTTCAATCCCGGAAGTCGTTTGTTACTTAAAAGTTAAAACAATTATCCACACTCTTAAAATAATACCATTATTTGTATATGTATACTTCTGTAGTTTATTTTCGTAAGATATAAATATATAAAAAAATGTAGCGTTTTGGAAAATGAAAATTTTCTTTAAAAAATCAAAAACCTTCTGTCATCTAAATTTTATTTAAAAACATGAGGTTTATGATGGTATAGGACAGAAAAGAGCTTTACGGATTATACCAACACAGTTATACAAAGTATTCTTATCTACAATAAAACTACATTAAACACATTTATGGAAACAACTGAAGCAATTGTGAATAATAAATATACGCGTTTATATAATCATATACAATTATATTGCAATCACAAAGTAGAGCAGGTTTTAAAATAAATATTAATATGGTATAAGTTACAGGCGACTGGTAGAATATTGATAAAAATCTGTAATATTGAAATATTTACCAATAAGTACGTAGTACCTAGAATAACACAGCGGTTCAGTTATTCAGATTCAACGTTCATCTTTTGACTATGAATGTGAATATGGAAACAAGGAGTGGTGTTGCAAAAATATAAAAATAATTAGAAGCCCGCTTTTCACTCACTTTTTATTAGGTATTAGATTTAGAACATTATTTTATAAGCTAATTTTGTGTATGACTTAGAGGCACCACTCGAAAAACTAGATTAAAATATGTATACATATTATATTCCTTTATTGGAATAATTGAAGACAACGCCGGTAAGGGTGTGTTCACTATAGGTATATAATTCTAATATAACAGAAATATCAAGCAGTGTTGTGACTTTGCCACTTGCCGCTGTATATTCCCACTATAAAATTCATTTAACAACTTCTGCCTTTTCTGGTATTTGCTTTTATAACCATTACTAAAATGCACAAGCGACATTTTGTTAATTAATTTTCTCCCGCATACCATTTCAAGCGCACGTCGCTGCTCTTAGACCGTTGAAAGGAATGATTTTGCGCGGAACGCAAAACAGGCGACTGGCGTCTGCAGCTCTTTACTCTTCAGTCCCGTACTCGACCAACGCAGTGTGCGACGTCGGGGAGGCTTACGTGTTTTCATGTTGTGTTATTTTCTGAATTATTTTTTGGATCGATTTTTACCGAATCAGAACTGTGCACCATTGCCAGCATTTGTTTGTTTCCTGGCTACTTCGCAACGCTAGTCGAATTCTAACATTTGGCCAACCTTTACAACACCCGGAGAACTCCCTAGGTTTGCTGTCGAACTCCTTGGACCACCATCCCGTCCGTTCCCAGGTTACCTGTCTGCAGCTAAGGATTCCACCACTCATTGAGGTCGCAGGCGCCGTTCCAATCTGTAAATCAGCTTTGCTTTCAGACTTATCGTAAAAATGACTGCATTACGCTATAATCTCCCTATTGTTATAAATGTAATTCCTGCAAGAATATCATCCTCCCTCATGGATACAATAGTTACCCCTCTTTCGTATTGTAATGAACATTTATATGGTTCCACAAATGCACATGTGTTATTAGCTTGAGTTGCCCTTCCTGGGAAAACTAAACGCCATTTGTACACGTCATCTAGGCTTCGACAAGTCTAGTAAAATTACTACCATGATGTTACCTTAGGAAATTGCCTCCTCCAACAAGAGTTGGTTTGTGTGTTAAATATAACGCATCACTTCACGTTATATAGATTTTATTCAATGTAAGGCAATAATGCAGACGCATTTAAAGGTGATAAAAGCCCCAAACAGATTAAGGTAAGGTGAGTTCATTACTATATGAATCCAAGAATGCTCACGACGCCTCGGACGTCTCCTTCTGAGTTGGAAGCGTGGCAAACATCTTCAGGCTAGAGTGAACATATCAGTGACGCCTAATAAACAGTAATAATTACCTTCTACGCCTCCACGGAACTGACTTATACGCTATCAGAGCAAACCCCCGCCCATGTCCCACTGAAGCTAGCCGTGTGCACTTTTTAGAATTATTTACATGTAGTAATTAATCTTTTCGCCCGTAACGATTTGTTTCCTACGAAGCGGAGAGCCAAAAGGTAAACGTCGCAGCACTAATTTTTCTATTATATTTGTCCCTATGATACGTAGTCTTGTGGACACACGGTGTGTATAAAACTATAGATTCTCTAATTTTCCATGTTCACAAACTTTATTTTCAAAATACAAAAGTGCATAGATATAGATTTTCAATTAGAACAGACGTTTCAAGTGCCCTCTGTCGTCTTGAATGTAAAGTTGTGTCCGTCTGTTGATGCTGCATTGCATTGCATAAGATATTTGGTGACTTATTTGCTTTTACTTTTATTTTGTTGCAGCTCTCCATGTTATTATCGGCATTATAAAAATAAAAATCTAAAATCGTTAATCGTTAATTGTAAATATCCTATGATATCGAATGCTGCCTGAACTCGAGCTCCATTTTGTTGGAAGAATTAACTTTGTTGTTCATTTAAAAGAGTTAAAGAATTGCTTCACACAGTTAAGTATCGTCGAAAAATGGGGCTAAGAATTAATATCCATCTGCTCATAGCTACACCCATTTTTGAAGGTAAAGTGACATTACGAAACTACTCTGAAGATCATAAACTGGCAGTCGATGAATTAACAGAACTAGATAAATGGAATAATGATTAATATGAGAAAGAAAGTTTTCTCTAATACGCCATTATCTGCCATTAATTAATAAACAAACGAGGAAACATTATTCATAAGGAACAGAAAAAAAACAATATTTCCTGCCCAAAATATTTTTTTTGCAGTCGTTCTCGTAATTCTCGACTAAAAAATATGAAGTAAGCATGAAAATAAATGGATGGTTGCTTTCTAAATACTTTACATTTGCTTCCTCATATATATTTTAGAACACACAACTAGAATAACAGGCGCTGCACATATTATTTGCAAACTATAAATTTCGCCGGAGTTTTGTCTAGCTCGAAATAGCACTGACAAACATCTTTGTAATAGCATGTAATTGGCACTATCGACGTACCTTGATCTTAGCATTTCGGCTGATTTATGTTCATTCGGCATTCGCCATTGACGCTACACAAATTACAAATTAATGACAAATTGCTGCCATCGTCGGCAACATCGTAAACTGCTTCAGGAATTAGAAAGTTTGGCGGTCTCCGGCAGCATTAGAGCAGGGTGGTCTTTATGTTATTGTTGCGCCTTTATATTTAATTTATAGCTTTAGTAAAACCGACGGTTCCTGTAGCTACATTGTCTGCCGAACAGTTAGCTAAAACAATTCGTAAATAGTGCATATTATTTTATAAATTGTCTTCTAGCATAAGTTATTACTGTATTCTGCATTCAGCTAAAATGTAAAACAGATATGTACATTTAGACGAGATAGACAAGCTTTGAAAAATTGTATTACTTTGTAAGTAATTGCATAATTATTAAAGGTTACAATATTTTGCACTACTTATATCCAAAGCCCTACTGCCTCAAAGGAGGGACCAAAGTGTCACTTTTTTACCAAGGGTGAGAAAGTATAATTGTCACGCTGTCAGTACATGGCGAAATGAAATCTGTGACCCAGGAGCGTATTTCACATAAATATGTAATGCGAATTCGCAACTAAGGGTGGAGCCAAAATGGAATTTATAATAAATTATAATATTTTGTGAGAGCTTTGCTTCCAATGAAATCATCATTTTATTAGTGGCATAACTTGCTGCTCTGATCTTTCAATGTATATTAAAAATGTAAAGCACGAAGTTCTGAACGTATTTATTGATGAGTTACTTACACCAAAACCTTTAGGGGCCGCAATTTAAAATGGGCACCCTGTAGATACTTATACATATATAAACTATAAGACTTTGAAACTATTAAACACGATGTATCTCTAAATTTACTAAAAAAGTACTCCGTTTGTTGCTGAATCAGTAGAACATATCGAGAGGTTGTAGTGTAGGACTATTATAAAATAAAAAGTAGTGACTACTAGTCGAGTTGTTCATTTAAAAGCAATTACATCAATCGCCGATTTATTCAAATAGATTCGATTACATCAATCGCCGATTTATTCAAATAGATTCGATTCAAACAGCTGACAAATACAAAATATTCATATACGAGAAATGCGCGTCGCGGGATTGTAAGAACTACCATATAGTACATAGAGACTAAGGTGTCATTTAATTCTACGTGTTATTATTCCCTAGAATTTGTCTCAAGCAATAACTTCACCTTAGTCATTATACGGCACACTTTTGGTATAATGTACATTGCTATTTTACTACCCTGAAAAATAAAATTACTGTACCTTGAAGCCGCAGTATTTATATGATTATGAATTAATTTTGGCATCCATCAAATTTAATGTTTTGTTTGCAGCATTCTGTTTGTAAATATAAAACTTTAAAAAAATGCACAAGTGCTTTGTAAAATTAACGATAGAAAACACAGAACCCGCAATTCTGTAAGGAGTTGGAAAGATTGTTTAAATAATTTAACTAAAAATACATATATAATAATTAAACATTTGAATACCCAAGCCTACTTCAATGATTTTCTTTTAGCTAAGAAGGAACGCAATATGATACAAAAAAAGATGATTGACCTACATAAAACTCTATTATAGAATCAATTTCAGCAATATATTATTTAACTACGAACAGACTCGTGATATAAAAAAATGATTAAACTCATCCAGAAATTTGAGTAATAGAAATAAAACAAAAAAATAAAATAAAAAAACAGGTTGCCTTTCTCAAGCCTAGATAAAATCTGACACTTGTAAGAGTAAACTTCAATTGTTTTAAAAATAGTTATGTAGGGTCGATCAATATTATGCGTTTTCAGACCTCATTTTCAGGCGTAAAGTCACTTTTTTTCGCTCTCGGGAGATAAAAAATGTCGCCAATTAACGTCATTTTAGTTATAAACACGTATTAATAAAAGCCATTCCTAAATATGCTATGCTAAAATAATTGTAAGAATTTCCAACGCTTTATATAATTTGGGTCTCCCTTTTTAAACTTTTGGTCGTCGTTTTTTATGCATCTCAGGCTTAACCAGCGTCTTTAGCCCTTGTCCTGCTCTGCACCTCGTGCTATAACATTTACACCACGGGAAGAGCGCCTGTTTTGCGCCCTTGATACATAACTATTTCCATCGAGCGCATATGCAACGATAATTATAAAATATGAAAAAATCTGGTTAGAAAGAAATTTTTCAGCTGAGGAAAAACTTAGCATCGTTGGACCAAATACATAGAATTAAAAGGAGATTATGCCAAGCTTTTTATCCAATCCTTGTATTAATCTAGTGGAATTGTGTTACTATGAAATCTAATCAATACAGTGCAGTGGTAAAAGATAAAACAGCTATTAAAGCAAATAACATAATATGACTCGAATAAAATTATACCTAAATTACAAACTTTTTGTCGCGGTTACATGGAAAAGATGAATATGTTTATATGCCAAAACAATATTGCACATGTTCCCTAAAAACTATAGTATAATCTACCAAGGTTTTGAATACTCAAGAAAAATCTGTTATTGTTGAGTCCTGCGGTGTTGGGTGAAACGGCGGGTCTAGTTCGCAATTTGTTTCCACTAGGTTTGAAGAACACTTTAACAAACTACTTCCCACAAAGCGCAGCATGCTGTTACTTGTGACGAAATTTATAAATACTGGATCTATATTTATCCAACGAAAAGGTAGTTCTAAAAGTAGGAGAACCTTTAGGAACAATGGAAATTCGGGTAGGATTTTTTACAAAATTTAGCATTCGCCCCAGAAAAGTCAACATCGAATTGCAACTATCCAACAAGATTCAAAGGATTTTAGAGTTTATTCCTATTGTATTCAAGTACTTAACGAGCTAAGAGTACCTAGCTGGTAAACGAAAAAGAGTGGAATGTTGCGTGAGCTTTTATGGCAATATTTAACCATTTTCAAGGGTGTTATGAAACATACGTTGCAATCCAAGAAGAACATATTGAACCCATTGTGGTATAAACTATACATTACGAGTATTAATAGCTTTGCAGATATATCATTACTTATTCAGTTTTGTAAATAAAAGTTTCTGTATACTTTATATTGAGTCATACTGTAGATACGAATATACCAATATGCATTTCCAAAATTCTAATTCATTGCGTAGGTACATAATCTTAACTATCTTTTAACTTTCGAACTTCAGTACCATTCTACTGAAGATGAAGATAATTTCCAATCCTTCTATCTTGATTTTAACTCAAATGACAAAAAGTTCCATACAATTCAAATGTTTTTATCTAAATCTGCCTCGCATTTGCTAACATTTGTGGAGTAATTGTGGCAAAAGTATGTATAATTTTATTTCTTAGCTCATCTAAAGTGTGAGGTCATTGAATAAACAACTTGTTTATGTGAGGCCGTACATTTTTTGCCGATAGCACAGAAGAGAGATTATACTTCTGTGCCGATAGTTACCTATAGCTTTTAATGTAACCCTAAATAAAATAATCGGGGGATTCAAACATCTTCTATTCTAATATTCTGCTCCTGAAAGGTAAGAATTATGTGGTTCTCCAATAGATCTAAATATTTGTTTCCATTTAATGTTCCATCAATAAAAAAGGGACCAATGACTGTGTTCCTGTAACACCAGTCACATTTAGCTTTTTAGGGTATTGAGTGCGGTAGTTATAACGTTGATGTAGATTTTATTTGGACCAATATCGTACTACAGATGTATTATGATGGCTATGAATAAGAAAAGTACTTTTTGCACTCATGATTTCAAAATTCATATTTCCCGGTCATTCCCGATGCGCCGAAAATGACTTTTTCCGCACCGGGGTGTTTTTTACTTTCCCACAAAAACTATGGCAATTGTGTGTTCCAAGGGAGCTGTAAACGTTAACAAAAGCTAACAGGTGCTAGGATACGTATAAAAATTTAGTAATTTGTGCTGCCAACTCAGTAAAGTTGTAAAACACTAAATAATATTTTTTTAACTTTTTTAAATATTTTGAGTTATTCGTTACAAAAAACATTGTACCTACCTCTTTCGGGAAAAATTTTCCGGAATTCGCACTACATGCAGCACTCCCTTCGGTCGTGCTGCAAACAAAGTGCTCATTCGGGAAAATTAACTTCCCGAACTTGTTAGGTAAATAACTATTCGGCGTCAGTGAACGAAATGT
>OW679199.1:99103552-99296125 GCA_940337035.1 Agriotes lineatus
AAGTGCAGCGACCGGAATATACAGTTTCCAAAAATATTGTGCAACGTACATACATTTAAGACCAATAAAGATATTTCTAATAAAATACAACAAAATTAATGCACGATAAAAAGCCATGAATCTGAAACCTGTCTAAACTGTTTATCACGAAGTTACTGTTATAAATCAGTTCTAAGCTGTATGACTCATGGTAGTGTGATATAAATTAAAAATTCTGAATCTAGCGATTGCTCAAAAGAAACCACAACCTTAAAATTAACCGTAATTAGTCGCATTTAACTCTCCTGGTGGACCTGGTTAATCAAAAAACTTAATCAGATTCAAATCAGTTTTCGACAATATCGACATCAAATTTGTTTTACAAATTTAAATGTTTATTAGCTGCTTTTAGTTACATTTGTTTTATAAACCTCTCTGGAACTACGATTTTGAGTTGAATGTTCATATACAATGTTAATTAAGCGAATTGAAAGCAACTAATTTATAAGCATACTAAGAACGACATATTGCAGTTGTAGATGGTGGAGGTGGTCCTGAGCTGCTAGAATGAAGAAACTCAAAAAATTAAGCTAGATAGAATAAGAAATGCACTGGAAAAAGCTACAAAAGAAGGAAGAATAAAGGAAAGTGAAACACAAAATGAGAAGTCCGTATGGTAAAATGAAGATGACGAAAAGAACAAAATTAATAATTAAATAAAATGATCTACAAACATAACACAAGAAAAGACGTGACATCTACTTCATTTTTAGCGCGTTTAGGACCATACAAGGCTCCTACATGTTTCGTTTTTATGGGAATGTTTGAGTTTATCATGATACAGTTGAACTTCTCAAAAACTATCTAGCTGAATTCAACTCGTCATTTCAGTTGTTTGATTCTGTTTCCACAATATAATTTTGTGTTTAAGATATATATATATTCAAGTCTCGTCGTTAATTGGCATTCCTTCCGTGTTCACGATTTTAATCTTTCTAACACCAATTTTCAAACCTACTAGCTCAAATGATTCATCTGATATATCATAGTAGGCAGTTCTTCCAAGTGTTGCTATGCCTACTACTTCGTTTGCAAAACGTAAAATATCTAGGGAGAATTTGTCTTAACTTTCCAAACATCTCCTTATTACTTTATGATTAGTTGAAATAGGTTTCTCAGCTTTGTATATTTATTTAAGAAGTTTGGAGTACTTCAAATTTAGTTATTTAACACGTTCATAATTGCCCTGATTTTGATAGAATCAAATGATTTGTAGCAATCAACGAAGACTAAAAATGCAAAGAAACATTGTTGTAGAAACTATGATACTTCGTGGATTCGTCATAATAGTAAAATGACTCCCAGTATTTGATAAATATGAGCATAAAACCAATTGAAGAGTCTGTAACTAGATCGTATTGCCATGGTAACAGTAAAAATCCCCCTATATTCTTCATATTATTCATTTGAACCCACTCAATAGACACGACTGTCCACATAGTACATTAACTTCAATAACTTGTCTGTTTCTTTCTTTCTTCTAGTAGGAACATTCTTCAGATCAATCTGCAAGTAGGTAAGGACGACAGTTGAGTCCAAAACAACACGTTTGTGTCTCAAAATGATAATCTTTTTCTGATCCAAATCCTGTCGTCAAAGAAGACGTAAATAATTTGTCTTCACATCAATCATCTGGAATGCTTTCCTGGTGTCAGAGACACTGCTGGAAGTAACTTACCTTTGTACAATCATTCAATAAAGGGTATCCACTGGTGTGGTTAGACTTTCTTTAAAGCCTGCGTGGTGGGGTAGAAAATAATCTTTCTCATTAACTTCTTCTAGACAGACTATTTCCACAATTTTTTCTTCAATACACGACTTGAAGATCTGGTCGTAGGTTTTAAATTATTATTCTACTTCTTTGCGGCATTCATGAAACTTCTGTTTGCAATTGATTTGTTGTGGGGAATATCTTGAATTCTTCTTCCTCTTCTTACACTTGGGCCATCTTCTCAACTGGATCACAAATACCAATGACATCCAAGTTGCAAAACTTCTGAAAGTTCTCTTCGGCCAAAAGCATGTGGATGCTGTGGTCAAACTTACTTGATGGAATAGCTCCATCAGCGATGGGAATTCCTTTTAGATGCATTCTTAATTTTGGGGATTTGTCCTCAGTGGTTGACTTCTCTCTCACTGTCAACTGTCAGCCTAGTTTTTTCAACTCCATTTGAATTCATAACTATAATTTCATGCTTGTTTACTTTTTGGAGTTCTGTAACGGAGTAACCAACTAACACATTTCTTGATTGATTTTGGCAGATTGCCAAAGCTTGAAATGAATATAATTAATCCGTCCGCTTTAGTGCAGGCACCGCCTTCCCCATGTCTGGATTGTAATGAAACTTCAGACATCCTTGTCTGGAAAACACAACAGCTCTGTTTATATGCGACGCCATCTAACTGTTGAAAGCGAGCCGTTGAACTGCCAATTTCTCCAAGCAAATTTAAGCGTCGAATGACGCGACGCTGTCTATATCTGACCAATGGCAATAGTGTTAAAATGTACGAATTTAGGTCATCTACAACATATGCATATCAAACAATTCTGGCTGACCTCTGGAAAAACTTCTAGCTAAATTTAATAAAATATGGCAACTTGACACCCACTCTGACGCCGACCATTGGAAATAATGGTCTCAATGTGTTTAAATACTCCGAGGATCGGCAGCAAAAGGGAGTTAACCTCCCTGGCCAATCAAGCTCTGTTGGCCTAAAAGCTTTCGCAGCATAGTTTTACCACCCCATTCGCCAAAAGCTTTTGTGTCCAATCTTTGTGGTCGAACCTCCATAAGTTCGTCCAGCATACTCTACCATCTTCGATATCCTCCAGTCGTCCCGAAACTACACTTCTTTGGCAAGAGGGAAACCATTCCTGTTCGCCAAATAAGAGCCTGTCAGCCTTCTCTGCTGCCCAACTTCCATAAATTCACCCAGAGTACGCTAGTATCTTCAGCGGACAAGCATTCCTGGTCGCCCCAAAGCTACCCTTCTTCGTCAAGAGGAAACCTTTGCTGTTCACCTCAGAGCCTGACAGCGTTCTCTGTGCCCGAAGTCACACTGAAGGTGCTCCTGCACCGGTAGGCCGAACCAAGCTTAGCCTCCGCAATATTTCAGCCCACGCCGATCTCCCGCCTGTTCGACGGGCACTACGTATCCTTCAACCAGCCGCCCCGTTGCTCACCAGCTCCGTCCAGGTTGAACCTCTCAACGCCCGGAATTACGTACCCTCCAGGAGGTAGAACCGTTGTTCATGCCCGCTACTGCCACGTCCAGGCTGAGGCAGCCCATCGGGGTTTTCTTTTTCTTTCCGTAGGTCCCGCCATCTGGTAAATTGTCAGTTCTTGAACTTTTTTATTTTTTATCTATCTTGTTAAAGTTTGTTATTACTTCTGGTAGTTTCTCGTCCTTGATCTCTGGTTGGTCTTCTTCTTAAATCTTTCAGTTTCAGCTAGTATTTTACATTTTTTTTGCTGCTCTATTTATCGGTTTCCTTTCTTTAATAAGTTTAATGGTTTTCTGGACTAAAAGTTTTCAATTTCTGGAAAGCAACCATTGCACGAGAACAACCACATTCAGATTCAATGCTGTAGTGGGAACGAAGAAAATTATCTTTTCGTCATAACTAAGCACAGCCCCTTGCCATTAAATAGCCAAAGGTCACGTGAGCTGGTTTTTACACGATACAATTAAACAACAAGATTAACAGATTGAGATTTATAGAGTGGACGCGAGTGAACGTAAACGTCCTTAGCCTTATTCACGATCAGCTCAACAGAGACTTGAGGTTACTTATCCGGATGCTGCGTTTGGCACATTGCAAGAGTATCGCGAGGCCATAATTAGTTCATTAAAATTATAACTGTCTAGACAGCGGGGCAGCCTCTGAGCAACTGCTGCGAAAGTAGGAAAATCACGAAATAACTGTTCGTCGAGCCAATTTTCCGGGTCCATGGGTTTCCAAACGCTTTTTACTCTAGTTAATAACATACGCACTGGCAGGCAAAGTGGAGGACCATAATTGTTGATATGCAAAAAGTCAATGTCCCATGACATTTTGACGGAAGGTCCTGCTCCTTTCAAAATGTTTCAAACGTAGCTGCTCCAGTTCCAGGCATATGGAATATTTTTGTTATGACATTGTTGTTATGAAGTGATCGCGATTAGTAACCCACATAGCTTAGATAACAAGAAATCAATAAAGGTATACGTGGAAATTAAAAATAGCCAGGAATGTATCGTGAGAAAAGCGTTCGGCCAACCCAGATCTGTCAAAATGATTTACGAAACGGCACTGGAAAAGTGCTCATACTCCACGGTTGCGCAAGGAATTCCTATTGTTGGCTATTCCCAGTGAGCACTAATCTAAACTAAGGCCCAACTGGGCAGTGAATTTATGGTAAATTTGTTGGTGCGTCCAGCCTCATCTAGCATTCAAATTCCTGGAATGTCCGGGCGGTTTCCGAATAGAACCAAACCAGCTTAAGTATGTCAAAACTCCTCCGGCCCCCGCAATTAAACCGCCATTTTATTTTCTGTGCTCGGATGCTCGGACAGGTAGAACCCATGCGTAAATTAATTGACGAGGGGCCCACTCGAAATTTCTAAACCGCAGTGACGGATCGTCGTGTGTGAACGAACCCAAACCACAACAAGTCGCAAGATCCTGAGTTTTCTAGAAACGTATCGGTTTTAAATTTAATACTAACGTCATGATCGCATGTGTCATGCTCACATCCAGCAGTTTCATCATCGAACTGATGTCGTTGGAAAAGCATTGTTCGTTTAAAAGTAATCCAAGCTGGACTGTTTTTATTAATACACAATCTCGATTTTTATCTTTGCTTTTGTTGTTATTTTGTGCCAAACAAATAAAAATAGGCAAGGTTTAAGAGGCATTAGCTGGAATATTTAATTAAAGACTATCGTAAACTACCATCAAGCAACTAACATTCGAAACTATCGCTATGTATCTGGAACAAGGTCAGCTCTTATGCTTTATCGCAATAAATAACAGCGGTGATGTTATCGTTAGATACAAAAACGTATAAAGCACTAGTAATTATGTTGTTATTTTTGTAAAACATTTTATTGCATCTAAAGTACTTGCATCAGCAAGCATTATGAAAATAGTTAAACGCATACCACTTAACAACTTCTGTTAATGGTTTTGTATAATTTAAAAAAATGACGCAGATATTTCGAAAGTCTTGACAAGATAAAAGGGAAAGCACTTAGATAATTACAGCTTGTCGAAAAATGTTTATAAAAATAGCATCACTATCATTATTATATAATGGTGAGGCACAATCAGAAAATTACTAGCAACATACGTATATAAATAAACCATGAGATTTGCAAAACAACAGTTGAACTAATATCGAAATCATTAAACACTCGTCAGTCGGTGATTGCAAATTAAAGGTAATTGGATATTTGCATTCTTAATATTCCTGTATCTCCAAGACTTCAATATTTTCCAATCCTAGGAAAAGGCCTTTTGATTAATAAACGCTCCTCAAAACAAGAGTATTCTTCAATTCAATATTCCCAAATCAATGATTCCAAAAATGTGTGTAGCAGTTTCAGAATAATGTGGAAGTACTCCGTCCTGTTGAAATTGCATTTCCGTACGACCAGATGTCTGCTTTCGGAATGTATATATTGTTATGATATTGGTACAGGGGTAAAAAAATCAGATTAATAGGATTAAAAGATTATAGTAATTAAAAATTATAAAGATCAATTTAGATGTGAATTGGATATTAAAATTATTAAGATGCATTTAGTAAAGAAAGAAAATAGAATTTATAAGTTAATAAAATGAAGCTGATTGAGAAACAGAAGGATTCTAACTTAATTTAATATCTAAAATGAAATTGGAAATTGATGACAAATACTTTTTCGAGATAGACTATAGAACATAGTGGGTGTTAATCAAATAATAAAGCTTTTATAGTGTGTTGGATTGAAAAATAAGCTAGATCGTCAAGAAGTTTGTTTTTATTGATATATAAAATTTTGAAACGAAAAGATGTAACTGATTTGTGTAATAAGAAATGAATAAATAAACCCTTTTTAAAAAGTTTAAATATGTTTAGTGTATAAAAGTTTCAGTTTAAGATAAAAATTCACGTGGTGTACAAGAAATAAAGTGAAATGTTAAAAGGAAGAAGGTGAGCAGACTAAAATGGAGGAAGATAAAGAATATGGTGAGAATACCAAACTAAAGCAGTTCTAATCTACAAAAGCAAATAAAAAGAAAAAATACTGAATTAAGTTTATTGTGGGATTACATTGTGGGTTTTGCATCGATTGAATTGGATTACAACAAACAATTTACAATGGAAGAGAATAGCAGGGAATTCGTTCGCAAATGACGTCTGGTAGCTTGTCTCTGGTCGGGATTCTGGGTGCTGAGCTGTAACGTACTTCAAAGGAATAATTTGGATTGAATATTAAAGAAAAACAAGTATAACTGGGGTCTGTTTGGATCTGTGCTGTGATGGGGCTGTGTAGGCCGATTCTTGGGGCAAACTAATTTCCTGGGTTAATTCAGATCCTGATTCTGTACGTTTTTGGCAGTTTGGTTATCAGCTGCGGCATTCACCGTAATTTTGAGTGGAGCAGTGGTGGTGTGATCGGTTGCAGAGTTGGACGAATTGATTTCATCAAAGAACAGTGCTAAGTTCAATAAAAAGTAAATTAATCCAGGTATTATATATAAGAACTGAAATGAAATAAAGATTAAAGTGAGTTAATTGAATTAAGGGAGTGCTTACTATTTAAGCTTTTCATATAACTAATGTAACGATGATGTATTTGTAATTGCATTTTCAAAAACTATTTTTGACGTAATATTTGACAGAAGTCTAGAATTGTCATAATTAAAATAGAAACATCAAATTTCAGAATAAGCAATCTAGATAAAAGGAATCCACTCTGATTTTCAGTCAAATGCATCTACAGAAGCTAGCAGAAATAATTTTAAATATTCAAAATAAATAAATAGGGCAATTAGTCGATTAATATTTAATTATAAACATAAACTTATAGGCAAAATAATCTGGAGCTTTAACCTTATCAATATAAATCAGCGCTGCGAGCCTAGTAGGCTCATGGCTTGGTTTCATTTTCATCCATTCCTTCAATGTCTTATTCCCAGCTCCTGCAGATATTTTTCTACTGCTTCAATCCATTTCGTCCTCGATCTTCCCCCTTTTCTCCTTACCGTCATGCGCCCTGTTAGTACTTGCTTTGTAGGACCATTATCCGTCATCCTTGCTGCATGTCCCAACTAACGCATACTCGGTGCCCTCATTATATTCGTTATGCATGAGTGCCCGTATAATTATTTTAACTCTTCGTTAACTGTTCTTCTACCTTATTCCCTCCATATATCTTCCTCAGTACTCTTCTTTCCCATATTACCAATGCTTCATTCTCTCTGATTTAAGTTCCATAGTTCACCTCCATATATCTAACTACCGGTCATATAACCGTATAGTAAGTTCTTATCATATTTCTCAACGACCATAAAAATTTGTTGTCTTTAGCTATTCTTTCCTCTATTTCTGTTTTCTGTCCATTTTTACTTGTTACCATCACTCCGAGATAATTGAATGTCTTCCGTCATAAATTTCAGCCTTCTATTTTGCCCTCCTTCCACTATCAGATATTTAGTTTTCTTTTTATTTATTTTTAGTCCTTTACGATTAACCTCTTTTTCTTATCTTTTTGTACGCTTCTACTAAATGGTTCTTTGTCCCTGCCAAATTATTATGTCCTCCGCATAGGCCATAATTACTTATTATTAAATAAATAAATAAATAATTTGCACCCTCTGCCTGTTTATTGCCCTTTTTGTTTTTATTTCAATTGCTCTTACCGCTGTATCTAATATATTAAATAAGATGCAAGATAATGGGTTTTCTTGTCTTAAATGTTTCTTTATCGGAAAATTTTCTGATGAATGTCCAATCACACGTACTAACGAAAGTATGATCAAAAATCAATCTCATATAGTATGGCTATGAAAGAACAAATTGCTGCCTTTAAAACTGAGTCAAATATATTTTTTTAGGTTAGATTTAAGATGAAGTGTCTATTCAACCGGCGCAGGCTTGTTTGTTGGACAATTACATTACTTTTACGTGAAAATTCGTTTATTTCAATATAATATTGTAATAAGATGGATAAAAAGAATAAAATTTGGCAGTTTGAATTAAATATAAGTATGTAAGCAATTTTTAAAGGCGTTGGTTTGCACTTCCACAGTCATACTAGATGAGATTAATTTTTAATCATACTAATGATATAAGCTCTTTCTTTATTCGTAGGCCTGTTTGAAGTCTATAAATGCCATATACATTGGCAGCTTTTGATCTATACTGTTATCCATGATCTGTTTTAATATGAAAACTTGGTCAATCACTGACCGATTTTTCTTGAACACACACTGGTACTCTCATATCGTTGACTCATTGAACGTATTTTTAGTGCTACTGCTACTATTTTATACACCCTGACTAAAAGTACTATGCCTCTATGTTCACAACTGCTATAATCCCCTCTTTTGTATAAGAACCACACCAGAGCTTCTGTCCATGAGTTTGGTATCTTTTTCCCCCCATAATTCTTTTATAATCTTGTGTGAATTCTTCTCCAGCTTCTTACCTCCAACTTTTAACAAATCTGCACTTATTCCGTTCTCCTCTGGGTCATTATTGTTCTTAAATGCGTTAATTGTATTTTTAGTTCTTCGACACTTGACGCTTTACTCTTCTCTCCTGCATTCTCTTGTTCCATATTTATTTATTCCTGTATGTCTTCGTTTTCATCTTTATATAAAACTCTAAAATACTCGGCCCATCTATTTAAACTGTCATTTATTTCTTCTATGCGTTGTCCATTCGTACCTTTACAAAATAACGCTTTATTTTTGTGTCCCTGTCTTGGCAAAACTCTCATGTCTGTTTCGTCACATACTTTCTCTTCAAATTTTCCATTTGTTTCTCCAAATACCCTATTTTTTCTCCCGCATCGATTCTTTGCCTCTTTTCTACATCTTTCATGGTATTTCCCGTTGTACATGGAGTTCCTCATCCCACCATAGGCTTTTGGTTCCGTGTTCATCGCGTTTTAATATTTACGCTTCTTCTATTATTTTTCAAAATCTGTCCACATATCTTCTATGCTTTCATTGTTTTTTAATTCAATTTCAATATGGATTTTACTTAGGAATTCTTCTCCGATATTTTCCTGTGCCAGTTTTTCCACTGAACACTTTTTCGTCGCTCTTTCGGCATATTTGATAAACTGAATGTGCACACAACCAAATGCAAAGCGCATGAAGTGTAAGCACCCTGTATTAACAATAGCTATATGGCTATGGGTTATTTAAAAAAGAATATTTATATACTATTATTTATTATTCTTTTAAACACTCTTACGAAATTCCTTATTTTTGAAATTATCCAATCTTTTCATCAGTTTATAACTGGTTGTATCAACTTTAAAATAACGATAGTTTGTCCTTATTCTTGGCAATATTGTAGTTCTGTTGGGACGCCTTAACGACTATAATTTAATTAACTTCCACTAATCGAACAACATAAAACCTGGCATGAGTCACTCTCCAATATACTTGGAAGATTGTCTATCTGGCATTTTATTGTTTATGTAAGCGAGTGCTATTTCCAGCGAAAATTAAACCACTATTTTTTATTCTTCATTAAATGCATTCACCGACGCATTGTCATAATCAATTGCTGCATTAGAGACTGGCATAATCATCTTGAGTTTTGTCTTATTAGACTCGACAAAAACAACGGCTAAAATTCATAGGTTGACGCATACTCTCATTTGCATGCATCACTCAATGCTGCTCCACAGCTGTATTTAGACGTGTGTCTAATATTCATTAGTTCGCTTTTACCGACATATCTAATAGCAAACAGCTCTATTAGAACGCAATGTGAGAGAAAGGTACAATTTAAAATTTTCCACTAACTTATTAAACCGTTTGATATTGGTTCGCCCGCTACTTGGCTACAGTAATCTGTTGAAACTATCACCGAGACTTTCTTCTAAGTGTATTGACTGTCTTGTTTTGAAATTAAAAGTAAGCAATCAAAGGCTGCCTCATCCATATGCATTTTGAAACTGTCCTTGTGGTTAGCTATTTAATTAAACTGCAGATTGGCAATGCAGTTGTTTAAAGACGCGGATTTTAATTAACTCAAGATCAACATTTCTACGGCCTATATGGACCTTTCACTGTCTTCATGCAGCAACAAAAAGTCAGCTAGGTTAGACAGGATGCTGAAAGCTTATTTTAAGAATGCATGCAGCTTTGGCATTTTCTTTTGTTATAAGCTTACAATTAAAGATCACTTACTAAGAAATGGTTATACTCTTTCCGTTGTTGTCGTGTTCCTACTGAATACAAAATTCATTTTGCGATTTTGTCATTCAGGTATCAGGTCCGATTAAATTTGCATCTAATAAAATGTTTTTTTAGATGCAAGTGCGAATTTTTCAAAAATAAATTTATTAATTAGAATATAGTAGTATAGCAGTATAGATAACGTAAAGCACCATTGGGCATATATGAACCTTCATTATTTTTAAACTTTCCTCTATTGTTGTATAGGACTGATTTATATATCGCTACGCAAAACAGGTATAAACCATGCTTGGACGCTTCCGAAGTAGTTTAATTGCGCCATAAATAAAAACAAGTATGCACGCAATTACATAAATTATATAAAAATATTAAGGTGCTTTATGAAATATATTTCTATTGTCGTTACAGCTGTCATTTACGAGTGAATAAGTGAGATATATGTACTAACTGTGGTTTAGTAGTTCTGGTTTAAATAAATGTAAGCATCGGAAAAGTATTATTTATTAAGCAAGAAGTAGCAACTTTCATTATTAATTCGTATACTTATATCATTTAAGGCTACTTAATTAATCATAAATAAATCCATACGATTATATTTATCAAGTAATTTTCGTGGTACTATGAAATATTCATTACTTTTAGTTTCTCTGGTACTTTCATCTACTATTGATTAATTCCAATTCTCTACTAATATCCTCTTTGCTACTAATTGAATACAAATGTTCGAGACGATCCGGAATAGGGTTTCCAAGTCCCGGGACCAAAAGTGTTTTCGGGACCTACGAGCTAAATTTCAAGTCCCGGGACTAGTTCCGAAGGTCCCGAAAATGGGCCCGAAAAGGAAATAGTGTTTAAGTGAAATTTCTGAATTCGAATTCCAAAGATAAACAAGTGTTTTAAAATAAATAAAGCATTTATGTGCTGATAATGAGCTGCGTTGGGGCTCGTCTACTTATAACTTCATTCCTTTCTTCTGGTACTAAAAATGTATGTCTGCTTTTCATCTTTTGTTTTTGCGTGAACTGAAAAATGAGTCTTCCTGTCGTCGAGCCGCCTCTGGTTATCATAATTTTATTGGGACAAACTTTATATTTCGTGAATTGTTATCTTTTGATATATAAAAGTGTTGCTATATCGACTTCAAGTCATTATTTTTTTTATGTAGATAGGTTGAGAATCGGAATTCGCTCTAATTCTAACGTTTTAGCAGATAATAACAAACACATAAAAATATAAATTATTCAGCTTCTTCGCACATAATTTTAAAAGTCTACAAATTTAGTTACCTTGCCGTTACTACATATGCACACGACTACGCGTAAAATATATCTAAAACCAACAAAAGAAACAAAAAAATAAACGAACACATGTAACTATGCCTGAAACAATACACATGTTTAATTCTAACCGGCCGAAAACAATACCTCTCCTGTCTACGCAAAACGCAAATAATGTATAATGTGCAAGAGGCATGAGTATACACCAGACGCCGGTAGATACCTGTGCTAATTCTCTGATATCGAGTATACGCACGAATGTTGACATGGTCCCGGGACTTCGCCTGTGCTGGCTGTGGTCCCGGGACTCGGTTTTTTTGGTAGAATCCCGGGAAGGTCCCGGGACCGGATCCCGGGACTGGAAACCCTAATCCGGAAGGTGGAGTTCGAAGAAAACTATATTTCTGAAAATATCTCTGTCGTACTATTTTGCTAGTAACTAAACATAAATGTGTGTAGATTCTGCCTTTTCATTTGTTATTGTTCAGGTTATGATTGATTAAAGTAGAAGTTTTTCAGAAAACCTTTGCAAAAAAGCTCAAAACACTCCGAGACGTAGAGTTCCAACACAATTATATTACCACAAATGTATACACAGATTCTTTTTTTAAATAAAACGTCTTTCTTCTACTATCTTTTTTAGTACTAATTAAACGCACATCTGTGTCCATTTTGTATTTTCATTTGTTGTTGCTCAGGTTATTATTGATTAAAGCAAAAGATCTTCAGAAAGCAGTTGCAAAAACGATTGAAACAATCTGGCACGTGGATTTCGATCAAAATTATTTTGCCCCAAATGTTTGTTTAATACTTTAAAAATCCAATGTTTTCTGACTATTATCCTTTTTGCTATTAGTTAAATGCAAATCTGTGTTAATTTTGCCTTTTAATTTGTTGTTGTTCAAGTTATGATTAATTAAGGCAGAGGTTATTCAGAAAAACGTTACAAAAACAATCGAAATAATCCGGCATTGGATTACCAACAAAATTATATGGTCACTAACATTCAAGCGATATTTTGAAAATAAAATATAGCTCTACCATTATCCTTTTTGCTACTACCTAAACGCAAATCTGTATCTATTTTGAGTTTTCATTTGTTATTCTTTGGGTTATTCAGACCACCGTTGCAAAAACGATAGAAACACAATCCGGCACGTGGATTTCGAACAAAAGTATATTGCCGCAAACGTTCATCGAATATTTTTAATATAAAAAATGTCTCTCCACGACTGTCCCTGTAGCTACTACATAAACGCAAATCTATGTTCAGTTTGCCTTTTCATTTGGTGTAGTTTATGTTTTGATTGATTCAAGCGGAAGTTATTCAGGAAACCGTTGCAAAAACAATCGAAACCTCCCGGCACGTGGATTGGAACAAAAATATATTACTGCAAATATCTCCTTTCCACTACCCATTTCTGCGGTTAATTAATCGCGCATGTGTGCTCATTCTGCCTTTTCATTTGTTGTTGTTCAGGATATGATTGATTAAAGCAAAAGTTATTTAGAAAACCGTTGCAAAAACAATCGAAACAATGGGGCACGTGAATTTCGAACAAAATTATATTGCTGCAAATATTCACGTAATATTTTTAAAATAAAATTTATCTCTATACTATTATACTTTTTTATAGTAATTACTAAAGACAAATCTGTATCTATTTTGCCTTTTCGCATGTTGTTGTCAGGTTATAATTGATTAAAGCGGAAATTATTTAAAAAACCGTTGCAATAACGTTTGAAACGATCCGGCACGTAGATTTCGAACAACATTGTACTGTCGCAAATGTTCATGCAATATTTTTAGTTATTTATTATTTATATTTTGAATTTTCATTTGTTGTTGATTGCTTAACGCAGAAGTTATTCAGAAAACTCTTGCAAAAAAATTTAAACAATTCGGCATGGGGGTTTCTAACCTAATTGTAATGTCACAAACGTTGATGCAATATTTTAAAAATCAAATTCCTCTCTACTACTACCGTTTTACTAACTGAACCCAAATGTATATACACTATGCCTGTTCTTTGTCACTGTACTGGTTATGAAATTAGAAGTTATTCAGAAAGCTCTTAGAAAAAAGTTACAATTCGGCACATGGAGTTCCTATACTGAGGCAACGAACCGGTTGTGGTTGTAAATACATAGTTCTGCTGGAACGGGTTTTAGCGTAGCGGGCGTAAAAAAAGTTAGCAGCTACGCTTTCAACCGAATTTTCCCATCCCAAAGTTTACATAATATTAATTAGTTTTCTGTAATCACAAAATTCATTTACAAAGAAGAAATCGGGTGCGAAGAGTGCAAATCCTCTAAAAAGCTCAAATTATTCAAGCTCTGACGTCACCGCTACTTCGGATAGGTTATCCAAATTAGTGTTTTATGAAACCACAATTAGAACGAATTAATATTAACAGACCCATGGCTGTAATTGCAGGAGCAGATGTCCGAAAGCGTAAGTACGTAGTAGTAAACAATGCTTAATCGTCGGTTTGTTCTACTTGCATTTTTAACACCGGATCAAAGCTTCAGCTAATCCTTGTGCAAAGCGCGATAGGCCTGTACTTAAGCTCCTCGTTAGAATATCAAAACTTTTTTCTCTCTTAAATGGGTTGTCATACTGTGCCGTTATTAATCACAGGTCGTAGCCTTCTTGAACTCCACGAAAACATTCGAATTATTTGGGAAATATTGTGCAAATCGTTTTTAGACAAAAATTGGCCGCTAATCGAAATTTAGCATAAAAGGTCGCCTTTGTTCGCCTTGAGGAGTTATTACCAGCAACAATTCATTTAAAATTTCACGGTTCAATGACAATAACGAGATAGCTTTATCAGCTATGCCAGGTATGCCTGGAATTTATTCCGAGGAAGTTGTTAGGCGTTTGTTTTTCATTGCAACTAAAAGCAAACTCTTATCATTTACGTAATGTTAGCTTTTCCAGTGCGCGCATGAAATGCACATATAAGCTTAATCACAATAACAAGCTATGTTATAAAATATGTACACATTTGTAATTTATTTTTTATTTTTGAAGTTTAAATAAACTGAGAAAATAGTTTAAAGTTGTACGGGATGTGCTAATTCTTCCACTACTTTCAAATTCATAATCGACTCAAATAATTAAGCAAACAATGTTAATTAAACTTGCCACTTTCCATAGAAAATCGAGATTTTAAAGTAAATTTCCGTAGGTACGATAACTAACTCCACCATAAAAAACAATTGCAGCTTAAGAGAATTTGAGCTATTTAAATACACGGGATCCATATAGTCAAATACTTAGTGTGAAGAATAAAAAAAGAAATTTTTATTCTACGCAAACATTTATCAAGTCGGAATTTCCATTTTGGAAAAACAATAGAAAATGTAATAGAACGTAAACGTATAAATAAATTATAAAGTACCATTGAAAAGCCAGCAAAGGATTCCACATGATAAATTCCCCCTAACTAGAAAACAAACATTTTATTGCATAAAATGATTAGTAGTTATTCTGGACATTGTATATATCTCGAAATTTAGAAAAAAATCGCGTTTAAACCAAATCACTAAGCCTCAAGAAACCAAAAATGTATGTATAATTCGAATTTTGTGAGAAAATTTCCATTTTGTGGAAAAAATTGTTGTTGCAATGCATATTGTATTCTTGAATTTGAAAAATTGCTAACTAAAACAAAAATCCATCAAGAAATTATAAATAAATGTTATGAAATACAGATGCTAATTAATTTACTTAAAAACAATATTCCTCCTCTTAAAGAACAAATAATTCCGCGTGTAAAACGATCTTTATGTTTAAATCACGAAAACGAGCTTAATTTAACATTCCTGCATAAATTTCATCTCTATTTTAAAGCTGAAGTATCACAGAGTGCATTATAACGATACAAAGATATCGATATCTTCTTCTTCATTCCTAATAGACGCAAATATGGGAAACATTTAAAGGTATAGAATTGCCAAATCTACCATTTACGGAATAAATTAACGACAGTTAATCTCCAAGAAAGTCAACCAAACTTTTGTTGGTACAGAAAATGTCAAAACTTTTACATATCCGAAATTAGAAAAAGAAGCTATACAAATAGTGGATTGACACTGCAGGAAATCATAATTTTTTTGCATAAAAACTTTCAAGAAACATATCTCTAAGGTTTGGAAAATTCCGTTTGAGACGCCCAGTATATTCCTAAATGTTTTATTTTATCAGTAGGGGAACTTGGCAAATAAAATTATTTTTTTCAATATATGTCAAGGAAGGTTATTTCACCAACTTTATGCTCAGATACTAGGGTTAAAGAGCAGGATACAAATTTTGTTTTACTTAGATTTAGTGATAACTGATACGATATCAAGATCAAGTTTGTGTTTAATAATTGCCATATAATTCTCTACTTTTCTAACCACCTCGTCCTACGTATTACATCCAAAAATAATTGCACGATCATCAGTAAATGAAATTGTATTATAGTCTAGGTTAAATATAAATAAATCCCTTATATTGTTTATATAGACAAGAAAGACAATTGGGACCAAGACTGTCCCGTGTGGCAGGCATCAAGCATAGTGATGCAACCTAAAAAAAAACCGTTTTAAAAAAAACTGTTTTTTTTTCTAAAAAAAACCAAGCGGTCTGGTTTTTTATTTAAATGCGTTTTTTTTCAGAATTAAAGTGTAGTGAATAACAACAAGTAATTTGTTTGGAAAAACAAAAAACAGATATTTTTAAATAAAAATAATACATTTCGTAGGTAAAGTGAATTATAGAATTTATAATAACCAAAAAAAAAGCAAATATTTCTAAAAAAATAGAAACATAGCCAAAGTGGATATACAGGGTGTTAGGGAAGTCGACTGAAAAATTTCTAGGGGTGAATCCTTCGCCCAAAATATGATGATTTAACTCAACTTACCTATATACAAAGTTGCTTAGTTTAGCCGCTAGAGGGCTTTAAAGATGATTAGCTTTTTTTAATTTTTTCAAATAAGTCGAAAAATCGTTGATGGATTTTATTCATTTTTTGGCCATGCGTTTTTACCAGTAAACTTAAGCATTTTGTGGCATAAACCCTAATTTCAAAATTACAGGGTGTTTAAAAACTTTGTTACAATTAATTATCCATCTAATGTTTTTTTATGGATAGCTACTTTGATTTATAAGCTATTTCCTCTCTTAAAAAACTTTGTCACAATTAATTATCCATCTAATGTTTTTTTATGGATAGCTACTTTGATTTATAAGCTACTTCCTCTCTTAAAAAAATTTAGTTGGGTAAACGGTTTAGCCACAAAAAATATTTTCTAAATCCCTACAAGGCTGAATCAGTCATTTTAACTTAGCACTAGGCTTTTGTAGAGATTTAGAAAATATTTTTGTGGCTAAACCGTTTACCCAACTAAAATTTTTTTAAGAGAGTGAATAGCTTCTAAATTAAAGTAACTGTCCAGAAAAAAAATTGGTAGTGATTACAGGGGGTAAAACATTTAAAAAAGCTAGTCGCTTTAAATAATTGGGGACCTGCGTTCGAAGGAATAATGGGTAATAATGCGGTTGTCTAATGCGTGATGCTCACCACTTCACCACGTGTCATGAATTTGACACGCGACAGCCGGGTGAGCCGGGTGTGAGAGCGAGAATATGGAAGCTCTGACCTTCCACCTTGCAGGCCAAGCTCCTTCATGGGGTGTTAGTGCCTCACCATTATTATTATTAATAATTTTTAAAGCCCTCTGGCGGCTAAACTAAGCAACTTTGTATATAGGTAAGTTGAGTTAAATCATCATATTTTGGGACAAGGATTCACCCCTAGAAATTTTTCCGTCGGCTTCCCTAACGCCTTGTAGAAATTATAATAATGCAGAAATTACTCTCTAACAGACATGGCTGACTCCTCAACTGACTCGGAGTCAGTATCCACGCAGTTTACGTCGCCCATGTCACTGTCCGATGAATCGCTAACGTAACTTGATTCGTCGATCAGGTCGACAGTTTCAGAGCTGGATCCAGCTTAAAGCAACTTCCAATAGGGGTGGGTACCTACCAAAACATGCCGCAAATTACAAAAATGAATGAAAAACAAAAAAACCGTTTTTTTCTGTTTTTTTTCTAGGTTTTTTATTCGATTTAAAAAAAAACGCGTTTTTTTACATCACTAATCAAGCATATTACTTTTTAACATTATTTAAGTTTGCAACGTGTCTCTTGCTTTAGAAATACGATTCAATCGGACTACTATTTGCAGAAACTCTAATTCTAACTTTATATATTTTTCAACAGAGTGAGGTGGTTAATAATATCGAAGGGCTTTGAGCAGTCCAAGAATACAGCTAAAGTTTTATTGTCATCTAGTAATTCATACAGAGCCTTGGTAATTTCAAATTAAGTATGTGTTTTTGAGGACGTACTATGAAGGACCACGTTTTTACCAAATTATTAGATATTTCATCATTTCCTGCCGCTCCAGAATTTTTTGAGGATTTGATATGTTTTAATATTATTATTTCTCAGTAGGAGTAAGATAGATTGACTTAGGATTACGATAATCTGGGAGTTTACGAAAGTGTGTAATATATTATTTAGTTTTGTAGGTATAATAATAATAATCAGAAAAATACAGACGCCTGTACATGATAAATGAAACACACTGTATAATCATAAATAATTAACTAGATAAAAATGACGTCGACATGACAGTGGTATATATTTTTGTTATACATTAAAGCCTCGAAAAAGGCAATATAAAATGCAAAATTCCTGGAAAACTTACAGGGAAAAGTACTACTCTAACAAAAACAAATTAAATAAATTATGAATATAGGGTGCCTGGGTGCCGCACTTTTCATGGGATTGAATGGGAATCTCCATTGTTACCAGAGCTAGATGAAAATAGTTTCCATATTATGGAATCTATTTCTCAAGGGCAATACAATCGAGATAAAAATTGTATATTAATAATCTCTACCTGAAAACAAACGAGCTGTGGCGTCGGATTCAAATTCAAATTGGTACTTGAAAATCACGGCCTACTCGATTTCTGTTTTCTTTCTTGTGTTTTATTCGAAAAGTTGGCCCCATAATGTGCAAATTATTTTTTCCTAGCTATAATAATGACAGATTTCCATCTAACTCAGTTGAAAGTGTGACACCTAGCAACGAATGTTTACTGTGCGTATACGCGTCTTTAGGCAAAAGATTTGAGTTTAGCCACCGGAAAAAATATTGTCAAACCAAGGGATAAAAAAACCCAGTAAATACCTTTTCCTGTGCAAAATCTGCGTCAGCATAGATGGTGAGGGTGGACTTCCTGCCCTCGCTGGGCAGACTGCTGGTGCTGATGGTGTGGTACTTCATGGTGGCCGTTCTGTGCATGAGCCTGCGAAAGTCCTTCCACCTGAGAGCCTCCAGGACAACGTGGAGGAGCCCAGGCCCAACTATTGTAGCTGCTGGCCGGCCTTTACATATTTTCGAGCCGACTTGCTAGGAATGCCGTTTTTGCGCCGGCTGGATTTCAACTAGTCGCACGTCGGCTCCGTCGACAGTTGCGGCGATGTCCTAGTGCTTCCTCCTCTTGTAGCTCCGCGTCGGGCAGCTCATCGCGGGCTGCTCTCCGGCTGGACACAACACCCAAACCACAACACGAGCACTGCCCGAGACCCGTCCACGAGGCTGGTTTCTCGAAAAGCGAAAAAGGCGGACGCGGTGCGAGTTGAAGACAGCTTTTGACAGCCAGCCGAACGCATTCTATTCAGCTTCTAAACACGAAATAAGCTGATGGAATTCCAGCTCGAGCTCGGTCGTTCGCGAACGGTTAGCGCGCGTCTTGCCCCACTAACGTACCGGCCCCTTTGGAAGCCGATACAATACCCTACCTTTATGAAGCCAACAGGTAAGATAAGCATATGCAACCTGGACTTCTACGTGCGCTCGTATTCGTGTGCTTTAATAAACGCAGTCCGATTCCGCAGCTGCCTTCGATACCAACGTCTTGCGGGGCCCTCGCCCCTATCGTTTTCCTCGAATTATTTTCAGCATCATTTTGCAAGCGTAAGTTCACTAATTAGACGAATCGTTTATTTAAACAATCCAAGTATCCAAGGAAAAATGAATAGTTTCCTGCAACTCATCTTTAAAAGTATTTTTAAATACACATGTGTGTACCTATTACTCTTGATTTTTAAGGGAAATTTCAGCAGTGGCGTATTTACGAATAGAATTAAAGGATTACATCCTTCCAAAACTTACGAAAAATATGTAGTTACATTATACAGAGTGTTTCTAAAGTATATAGACATGCCATTAAAGTGTTACTGCCTGATCTGCGTCGTGACACTCATGTTTCGTCCACTGGTAGTCTACCTAGCGATAATAGCTAATATCATCTCAAAATATGACTTATAGCCCTACGGCATGTCATACTGAAGATCATTCAAATTGATCCAAGCAATAACAAAAAAAAATCTTTGTGGTATAGTTTTGACGATATATCATGGTTTTATTAAGGTAAAAACTAGATGAACTGCCAATGTTGTTTGATAACAAGTAAATAAAGCTGCATTATCTCCATAGATAGGTTCGTCACAGTGAAATACCACAATGTACTATTAATTTAGGCGGATTGTGTGCTAGGCTAGAGATTCAGACCGTGTGCTTAAAATGTAGAAGTGAAGTAGCCTTCTACTAAATAAACATAAAAATACAGTAATTGCCTTTTCTGTCTGTGATCCGCCATACAGCTTAGTTACGTTGAATGGCAAAACTCTTCAACCTAGTCTAGCTATACACCTATTAGGTGTGCAGTTGGAGTTAAGGCTGGCGTTTGGCTTATGCTGAAATAATATGGACAGATTGATACATAGGAATCACTTATTATCGATTCACACGCGTCGTAGGAAGTTAAACAAGACTTCATTTCAAAGACAAATGTATGCTGATTATCGTAAGCTATTTTATAAATGGTAAAAGATTCGCTTGTGCTGTAAAATTGTATTGAAAATATCAACGCTTTTGTAGCTATTTTTCATTTGTATGTCTACCATTCAACAGTAAAATTTACTTGTGCAAAAGAGAAAACAAAAACTGTAATAGTTGTTTACGCAGCAAGCTTAGTAAATTAGCCTTTATGGGCGAGCCAAATAATTTGCAGGGAGAACGACATAGGAGTAAGCCTTATAATCCGGTGAGCCCCAATAAAGACTAATTGCAAGCGAGCCGCGTACAACGTTTTATTTCCTCTTGGGGAACATCCTAAAAATTAATATTAGTGATTAATGAAGGATGTGATTATTAGAAAACAAGGTGCTTGTAAAGTCGCGATGGCAGATTTTATAGGCACCTGGCCTGTAAAGACTCATTTACCGAGTCAGTTCAGACGACAGTAATGACCGTTTAACAAGTCAAGAAGATATAAAATAGCTTACAGGAAGATACGATTTTTGATCTTTCATTTAAGACCTCATTGAACTATTTCTCACATTTACTTTTTGATAATAAGTAATTCTAAACAAATTCAAGCTGTTGTCATATAGGGCGAATATTACAACGCCAAATGTCGGTTATCGGTGCTGTTTTTGCAGACACCTGACATATTTCCACACAAATAGTGTATAAATAGTTTAGGCATTGTAAGACAGATGTCGTGTTGTCGTTACAAAACCAACGTTGTGAACATGGTACGAACTGCGGTAAATGTAAACTTTGCAATGCAGTGGCAAATGCGAAATTTACAATACGGTAAATCGCAAATACGAGTGACAGTGGATGATTATTATTAGAGCGCGGATTTCTAGCTCTTTTGCTATATACAGTGTGTCCCCGGATTGAGTTCACTATAGGTATAATTGACAAAAAATTTTACAGTTTTATTTTAATGTTTTGGGATTCCGCCCTGCTTTGTCTGAAGATAATTTTAAGAATAATTACAGTTTTTGAAAACACAAGTTGGCCTTGACAGTGAAGCAAAAACTATTTTCTTTTCAGGTAAACTACCCTTTCTGTTCATGATACGGCAAAGTTTTACCAAGAAAAGTTGTTCAGAATGATAAATTATGGCCCTATACAAAATTTCAGGAAGATCTACCTACTTAAATTAAACCGTTAAAATTGTACCCATTTATTAAAAATTACGGTTTGATTTAAGTAGGTAGAACTTCCTGAAATTTTGTATGGGGCCATAATTTCCCATTCTGAACAATTCTTCTTTGTAAAATTTTGCCGTATTATAAACAAAAAAGGTAGTTTACCTGAAAAGAAAATACAATAGTGTGTCCCAGGATTGATGTTCCAAGAAGTGAGATGGACTAAAAATTTTTGAATTTTATTTTAAGGTTCTGGGATTCGGTCCTGCTTGGTTTGAAAAGAATTTTAAGAATATTTTCAATTTTTGAAAAACAAGTAGGCCTTGGCAGGGAAGCGAAAACTATTTTATTTTCAGGTAAACTATGCTTTTTGTTCATGATACGGCAACATTTTATTAAAAAAAGTTGTTTAGAATGATAAATTACGGCCCTATGCAAAATTTCAGAAAGATCTGTTGACTTAGAAAACACCGTTATTTTTTAGATAATTGTATTTTATTTTCAGGTAAACTACTTTTTTTGTTCATGATACGGAAAAATTGTATTTAGAAAAGTTGTTCAGAATGAGAAGTTGTGGCCCTATACAAAATTTCAGAAAGATCTGTTGACTTAGATGAAACCGTCATTTTTAATAAATAACGGTTTAGTCTAAGTCGACAGATCTTTTTGAAATTTGGTACAGGGCCATAATTTTTCATTCTGAATAAGTTTCCTTAATACAATTTTTCCGTATCATGAACAAAAAAAGTAGTTTACCTGAAAATAAAATACAATTATCTAAAAAATAACGGTGTTTTCTAGGTCAACAGATCTTTCTGAAATTTTGTATAGGGCCGTAATTTATCATTCTAAACAACTTTTCTCAATAAAATTTTGCCGTATCATAAACAAAAAGGCTAGTTTACCTAAATAGAAAATAGTTTTTCCACATTTTTCATGGCCGACTTAATTTCTAAAAATTAAAACTCTGCTTAAAATTGTTTTCAGACCAAGCAGGGCGGGATCCCAAAACATTAAAATAAAATTGTAAAATTTTTTGTCGATTATACCTATAGTGAACTCAATCCGGGGACACACTGTATATTAATAGCTGGACAGAAACGTTTAGAACAAAATATCAATTATGAAGAAAACAATTGTTTAAGAATATTTATTTTCAGGTAGAAAAAGAATGTTTTTTCGCAACAATCTTAAATGCCATTACTACCAAAATCTGTCATTGAAGTAGACGTTTCTCTTACTTTTATAACAGTTATACGTTTATAGGGTTGTTGGCAACTAATTTGATTTACATTATTACAAACTCACAGAGTTTCTTATAAAAATATTATACAGTGTGGTAAAAAAGTCTGGAACACCTGAAATATCTTGCAAAATCCTGTTTTGTTGCAAAAGCGTTTGAAGGGGTCAAAAATTATTGTAAATTTGCTATCTTTTGAAATACTTTAGAACTATGAATAGTGGCTTACGCCAGCAGGGTCAACGGGGGCAATTTTTTAAAATGATAACCCCTATTTTTTATTCGTGGAAGTGGAAGAGCACATCATTTTGAGTATTGTAGTATACAATTTTTAGGAAGCTGCATAAAGAAATTTCGAGAAAAATGCAAAAGTTTAGTTGGGAAAATTTATTATTTAATAATTTGTCTAGAAATCGTTGAAACAAAAATGTTTATTTACTGTCAGTTATGTCAAATTAGCTTTCACCAAAATTGGTGCTTTTGATTTTCTGTTATCTGAACTCGCGAAATCTTACAATTAGCAACAATGTTTCTTTCGGAAAATGATCGCATTGAAATATTTATGATGTACGGCTATGGAGAAGAACTACAGTGGACGTCTGCGCTCTCTTTAATGAGGCTCATTAAGATCGTCCGCTAATAGCACGATCTAGTAAGTGAAATTATAAATAAATACAGAGAACATGGACATGTACGTGATTTACCCAGAGCTGGTCGCCAAGCAATCGATGCAGATATGCAACTTGGCATTTTACTAGGAGTTGGTGAAAATCGACATTCAAGTTCCCGTCAGATTGGTTTGGATATGAATTTGAGTCATATTACAGTGATTAATGTTTTACATAGACATAAATTCCACCTTTATAAAGTTATATTGACCCAAGAATTATCAGAAGATTATTTTGATCGTCGAGTACAGTTCTGTGAAGAGCTGCAATAATGTAATTAATAATAATGAAGAACTAATAGCTTTACACCCAAATGCAATTGAACCAGACATACCAGATAACAGACTTTGGTATCCACAGGACGGAGCACCACCCCATTACGCCCTTCTTGTTATGTGCGAACAGGAAGTTGCATACTTGGATAACATCTTTCCACAACAGTGGATAGGGCGATGTGGAGCTATCGAGTGGCCAGATCTTACACCCTTAGATTTTTTTATGGGGTCATTTAAAAACCAAAGTGTATGTCAATAAACCCGAAATAATAGAAGATTTAAAGGAACGAATTCGACAGGAAATACGCCATATTGGCCCAGAAATAATTGGTACACAATGAATTTTTTTGGAGACTAGGACATTGTCAAATATGTAATGGGCAACAGTTTGACAGTTTGATTAGTTAATGTTGTATATTTTGTTTTGTGTTGTTTATAAAATAATCAATTAAGCTTTCTTTGCATTTTCTCCAAAATTTCTTTATGCAACTTAATAAAAATTTTATACTACAATACTCGATCTGCTCTTCCACTTCAACAAACAAAAACTAGGAGTTATCATTTAAAAAAAATCCCCCTTTGACTCTGCTGGTGTACGCCACTGTACATAGTTCTAAAGTACTTCAAAAGATAGCAAATTTACAATACTTTTCGAGCCGTTCAAGCGTTTTTTCACAAAACAGATTCTGCAAGAAATTTCAGGTGTTCCAGACTTTTCTACCACACTGTATAGTCGTACATTATGAAAACGATAATGAAGATTATTAAACATGAAAAAAAATCATTTTAATCTGATTTGTTCAGCTGCTGTATTCGTTAATCTTTACTTTTGATTGTTTAGTTACAAAATCGTATTTTTTTAAATAAATAAAATGTTTTATAATATTAAATTTAATACAAATTACTATTTGTTTCTAACTTTGATACGACCCTGTCGCTGGACTTGCGCTTCTAAGAAGCATTATTTTATAGTTGTTTTATAAGAATCACCTAAATAGTTTGATTATCGCGTTCAACACAAAACTGTTGAATGTAGATATGTAAGGTATAAATATAACAATTTTAAAAATAATTTGTTTGATAATATCTTGTAATGATTAAATAATCCATTAAAAAGTGGCCATCTGATTTCCAATGTGTTAATATTTGAATAATAATTTATAGTTGAACTAATGTTAGTGACTATTCAACACTATAACATATAAGCCAATCACATTGCAGACATTTGCTTTTTTCAACCAATAACAGCAGTATATCACTGAATATTGGGCACTATCAAGAACACTATACTAAGGACACGCAACTCCCGTTTCGAAGCGGACCGCTAAAAGCTGACAAGTAAGGCGGCCGTGGTGTACAATTATTCATTCACAAAACTCGTGAACTGTCAATGTCAAACATTTGCTGAGTGTAACTGGAAATTCGGACCATGCTTTAACAATTAATAACACACTTGAAATACACTCCATTGGATTAACAACCGTAAACTGACTTTTAACCGCGATTACAGGTTAATTTAGCTCGCTACCAACTCTCGAACGGCATTACACGCTGTCGACAGCGCCGCGACGGCTATCCCCGACATAAGGGCCGCTTTTATATACAGCCGTCATAGGAAGTTGCATCTCCTTAGTATAGTCTTCTTGGGCACTATGCAAAATATTCACAAAACAATGTACGTACTCAAAAAATAAATAACCTTGTTGCGAAGTATCGCTTAGCAACAATGTTCTGTCCTTAATGATATCGCTAGGTTACGTAACACTAAACCCCAACAAACTGTGTGGCTTGTTTTAAAAAAATTAAAATGCTATGTTTTGGAAGTATTCCGCTGAATTTAATTGAGAATGAATAATTATATTAATTGTTGGAATATTTTTCAATAAAGTTAATCGTTATGTATTAATATTGTTAAATAGTCGTCCCAAATACCACTCAAAGTGGATATATTTTTTTAAAATATTTTGCCATTTTCATATAAATTATTGCAAATTTCACTCAACAAAATCACATCACAAAATTCAACTAATCGCGTGTTTTTATAGTGGAAAAAAATTAAAAAATTTCCTTTTGATGATTTTATCAGTTTCTTTTACCACTTGTATCAGCGGAAACCACCAAATATGTTGTTTTAAGCAATGTGGCATTTCAAAAACGTCATTAAACTGTCATTGTGAATCAGTATAAATGCCATATTCATTGTATACTGATACAAAATGAACCCATATTTGGGAAATACTCCACAAAATGTATTTCGGGCAATGCCCTCTACAAAATAACTTTGACAAATTTCCACACATATCAAGTTAGTTTGTCTTGTGACATTGCCAAAACAAGAAACTTTCGTAAAACATTTTTACCGGCAAAATCATTTGCTCTTAATACATTATTACTGATAAAAATTCAGCCATTAAAATAAGTGCATTTTGGTTTCAATATCATGCATCTGCGCAGTATATAGCTGGTTGAAAAAGAGAAATTATAGCCCTGTGTTCAATTCCCGCTACCGGAAACTTTTTTAAAAATTGAATTGTTGTTTATATCTTTACGTACAATTATTACAAATAATAATGTAACAGATTAGTTTTTTTACGTAATATGTACTTTCTTGCTTAATTTACTACAGACTAACAAGATGCCCGTTCTTCGTACGAACTACAATTGTTTGTTTTTTCGTGTAAATCTTAAACGAATTCTGGAGTGCACCTCTCCCCCGTTACTCAATATGCTAAACTATCAAAAGCTGCAAAAGAATATTCTAGGTAAAAGGAAAATATCGTTAAAAAAAAAGTTCTCCTTAACTCTTTTATGCTTCACGTACCCCCTTGGAAATGTGTATGTAATTGTCGCTCCCTTTGTATAGATTGCTAAACCATAGTTTTGGTATAACAATGAGATAAAACCAAAAATAAATGTACTCATTAAATGTTGTACTCATATATTATAGCAGGATACCCGTTTCTACCACTTGGGGGTGGAATTTCAGAAATCCTCCCATTTTATTCTGAGATATTAATAAATTCGTGAAAACACAGTTTACCCCTTTACCCATTAAGGGTGAAATTTCGAAAAAAATATTTCAGCCCATCTTATCCTGAAATGAACCCAGAGTAAAAAAATCATTTAACCCCCTACCCGTTATTGGTTTTCCGTTTTTACCGCTTTAGGTGGGAAACTTAAAAAAACCCTAAACCCTCTTTCTCAAGATTTAAAAAACATCTATATGCCAAAAAATAATGCTCTAACTCAACAAACACAGGAGATACAAAGGGTTCTATAGTTCACCCCGAATGCGGTAGTGCACCTTTAAGGGTTGATTAGGGCAAAATCCCGAAATTCGTCTTTAAACATTTGCATTGAATACTTATGCAAGCAAACACCAAGTCGGTATCTTGCCGGGTGTAAGAGATATTGAGGAATTCGTGAAAACGCAGTTTACCCTTTTTCATCCCTTTAAGGGTAAATTTTTCGGAAAATGTTAACTACTTCTTTATATTATTTATTATTTACCGAAAAGTAGTATTTTTTTGAACATGTAAATTGGATAAAGAAAAATCTCATAGAGACAACTGTAAAAGAACATTTACAGGATTTTTGTAACAGTAATTCACTAACAGGACTAGATTAGAGTTTCTAGAAGCAATTTAAATAGATATTAATTAGAATTGAAACATATTTCTCCTAAAAAGCACCTTGCATAAAAAACAGAAAAATTATGCAAACATACTACTTTTCGGTAAATGATAAAAAACCTAAAGAAGTAGTTAACATTTTATATTATTTCTTCCAATTATAGATATATCGTTTTTCTACGTAAATTTGTGCCTCCCCCGGGGTTTGAACCCGGAACCGCCCTGGTTGCCTAGTGGTTAGAGTGGCAGACTAGCGATCAGCGGTCCCGGGTTCAAACCCCGGGGGAGGCACAAATTTACGTGGAAAAACGTATAATATCAGTCCTTCTCAGGACTAACCAAGAACACCTGAAGACGGGAGTAGATCAAAACTCCCGAAACGTTGTGTGATTTACACCCTAGATAGTGGAAAAGTCCGAAAAACATATCATATTCTTTAGTACCTTAGGAGCAATCCTTTAAAAATGCCCTCCTGTAGGGTGTCGGCGTCCTATCAAGGAGGCGTTGCCAATAGTTTAAAGATACCATTTGTTCAGGTAAAGTACTATTTCTGTTTCGAATATGGCAAATGATCGTTAAGAAAAGTTGTTCAGAATCTAGTATAATGGTCCCACGCAAAATTCCAGAAACCTTTATGAAGCTGCATATCAAATAATTATTTGGAACAGTGCGACAACGATAAATTCAGAAATACCCAATCCAATTCATTTTGGATGAAACTTGAAGAATAATGTGCTTATCCCAAGCTTAATAACAAACTATAAGTGTTCGTCCCAATGTAACTTACGAAAATGTATTCTGTAAGTGTAAATTTAAGAAATGTTCTGGGAATTGTAGTTGTAACAAAGCTAAATTGAAATTTATAATAGGTTGCTATGGTGAGGGTCAATTTATTAGCTTTTAATTTGCTTTTAAAACGCATATTTGTGTATACAGTACTTTTCTTGTAAGGCGACGTATAACGGTTTACATGGAAAATACTTTTATGTTAACTTTTTTTCTATTGAAAATTTTGAAATATTGTTTTGTAACCTATTAAAATACGCGTATATGAAAAATAAAACTTAATAATTATTATGAAAATATAAACCCTAAAATTTTGCTCGCAATAACAAGTGAATTCCGCTCTAACCTTCCGCCTTGCAGGCCAAGCTCCTTCATGGGGTGTTAGTGCCTCACCATTATTATTTATTAACAAGTGAATTATTTTTGAAGTAGGTGGCGTTAGCATAAAAATAATCAATACAATTTTTTGTAAACTGTTAGTTTCTTAAGAAAGTTATAGCTTCGATTTTTCAATTTCTTCTTGATTTTTTTTGTCCTTATAGCTGCTTTGTGAGGAAAGCACTGCATTATTTTTATGTTTTTATATTTTCGCCCGTTGTAATAAATATCTGAAGAACATGAAGTACTTACTTTTAATGGTTTTGTTTGGGTTCGCAAGTAATTAATCTTTAAATTTCTGCTTTTTAGTGATTACAAATAACATTAGTTAAATATAACTAATCAGTGTAATATAATTATGAGTAAGTATAATACATACAAATTATTTGCAAGCACAGTATATTCGTATCGTGGATCAAATCAGTGATCGGCAAAGCGCGCCACGCGTAAAACTCAAAACACGCAGCGGAAAATATCTCGTATTTTTTTAGAACATTAAAGCAATAGGGATAATTCTTTCACTAAAAATTTCTCTATTCTTTTCTACACATTCCGTACGCTGGAAGTATACCTTCATGTGCAATAGTTTAAAAAACACCTCGATGTTGAATTTTATACCGCGCGTTCCCGATACGCTTTGCTTAAACAAAAGTTGATCCTTTTATGGCCGAACATGTAGCAACATTTGGAAACAAAGGAAGATATGTTTCGTCGTACTATAAAATACAACTCTCAATGAATTCATTACACAGTTAGCAGACCAACTTAAGGCAGAGAATGTCCAAGAGATTGTAAATGCCAAGCATTATTCCATAATTGTGGATTCAACGTCAGATGTGTGACACACAGACCAACTAGCTTTTGTGGTACGAAATGTGCTACCTACTGGAACCTATGTTGAACGATTTTTGAAGTTTATTCCTAACAATGGTCATAAAGGTGAAGAAATGTGTTACCCACAAAAACGACTTTCGGGACGTTTAAACTAAACACAGCGGTGCAATGGCAATCAAACGGTATGGCTACATTTCAAACAGTAATGACTTTAAATTCTACACAAAGAAACTACGTTACATGATCGAAATAATCAACAATCACTCACAACTAGTGACACAACAACGTTTACTTGAACGTAAACCGCAAAACATTTTACGATTTAAATAAATAATGCCCCGACGGCCAAGACAACACTTCACTTATAAATTTCCATGAGTTACAAACACTGTTAAATCAACAAATACCTTGATTGAAGAAATCCAAACGTTGTGATTACGTTGTTCTCATCGATCTGCAAGTCGCTCCTCAGCCAATGCCACTAAAAGTATTTTTTTAGAACATTAAAGCAATAGGGATAATTCTTTCACTAAAAATTTCTCTATTCTTTTCTACACATTCCGTACGCTGGAAGTATACCTTCATGTGCAATAGTTTAAAAAACACCTCGATGTTGAATTTTATACCGCGCGTTCCCGATACGCTTTGCTTAAACAAAAGTTGATCCTTTTATGGCCGAACATGTAGCAACATTTGGAAACAAAGGAAGATATGTTTCGTCGTACTATAAAATACAACTCTCAATGAATTCATTACACAGTTAGCAGACCAACTTAAGGCAGAGAATGTCCAAGAGATTGTAAATGCCAAGCATTATTCCATAATTGTGGATTCAACGTCAGATGTGTGACACACAGACCAACTAGCTTTTGTGGTACGAAATGTGCTACCTACTGGAACCTATGTTGAACGATTTTTGAAGTTTATTCCTAACAATGGTCATAAAGGTGAAGAAATGTGTTACCCACAAAAACGACTTTCGGGACGTTTAAACTAAACACAGCGGTTAAATGGCAATCAAACGGTATGGCTACATTTCAAACAGTAATGACTTTAAATTCTACACAAAGAAACTACGTTACATGATCGAAATAATCAACAATCACTCACAACTAGTGACACAACAACGTTTACTTGAACGTAAACCGCAAAACATTTTACGATTTAAATAAATAATGCCCCGACGGCCAAGACAACACTTCACTTATAAATTTCCATGAGTTACAAACACTGTTAAATCGACAAATACCTTGATTGAAGAAATCCAAACGTTGTGATTACGTTGTTCTCATCGATCTGCAAGTCGCTCCTCAGCCAATGCCACTAAAAGAACGACAGGGAAACTGCATAAAGGCGGTATTCAAGCAGGTGTGACGACATTAAATCCCCGGGATGGGATGAGCGAAGCACCTTACGATAGGTAGATTCGGTAAGGCAATTCGTGACTTCACTACAATGATGATTTAGCACATAAACGAGGTTTTTTACTTAATAATCCGCTATCAGCGTAACTGGAGCTACCCAGCTCCACGATACTGAAGAAACTCATGTTCCTTGTTCCACTGAAGGGCCTCGCGGAAAATGTTCCAGCATGATGAAACTAAATTTCGCTTATAAAGGGAAATCCCAAGTAAATCACAGCCGTCTGACTGGCGTCAAGAACTCATTAACAAGCGGGAACAATGCTCAATTTAGAATTGAATTTCGCCGAACACAAATCAACTGCAAAGCGTTAATATGCGGGCTAAGCGGAAATAAGGGTCGTATGGACTAAAGGTTTGAGGTTTCAACACTAAACTATGAATTTGTATTGACTTATGCGGGATATACAGGAACGTACTAATTTCGAAGAATTGTCCTTATAAATGGCACATGCTGTAATGTCGATTGTAGATTTTGTGCGTCTTGATCTAAGTAACTGTAGGAGACAGAGCTACAACAATGCCAGCAACAGGTCTTCAGGTTAGAATACAAGCAGTACATCCTGTGGCCATATACATCCCTTGCTCTTTACAACTATTTGGCTCTGTAACTGCAGAAAGCAGCAAGTACTCGGTTGATCTACTAACTTTTTTAGTTCTTTAACGAAAAGGTGGGATATGTTGCAGTCTCACCTTAAAAGGACTCCTTTAAACACTTTGTTGACAACCCGATGGAGTGCACCTGCTGATGCTAATCAAGCATTATGTAAGTCCTACCAGGAGGTTCTTGCTGCTCTGACACACATTACCAAAGATAATAATCAGACGAAGTAACACAGTATGAACCAAATGCGATATTGGAAAAACCTAAGAGTTTTGAAATGGAACAAGGTTCTTGTAAAGTTTTAAGAAGTAAAAAGATTCAAAAACAAAATGCAGATTCAACAAATGTTATTACTCTATGCAGTACTCTAGAAGCTTTTATAAACACTCTTCGAAGCGAAGATGATTTTTCAAAACTAAAAAACAAAAATCAAAATTAATGCGTGAAACTGATGTCTACAAAATAAACATTGAAAGAAAGAGGAAGCTAAAAGTTCATTTTGGTAAAAACAAAGATGGAAGTTACGAATTTTCTGGATGACAGTCTTTCATGATAGAAACATGTTATGCTGCAACTGCTTCTCTGATATTCAACTTAATACGAAGAAGAACAATCCATACAGAAATAGATGAGGATTTTCGATTTCTATGGGAAATCACTCAAATTGAAAATGACAGAATACGGCAGAGAACAAATCAGCTATTGGAAAAGTATTATTCTGATTTCGCTAAAACATTCCCTGAGAAATGTGTGCATTTAGCAGTATTTTTAAGAACTAATAAAAGTTTTGACAAAGACGATGAAGGTACCACACCAAAAATGCGATTAGAACCACAAAGACTTCTAGCACTATTAAAGTCATGGGACGTGTAGGACGGGCAAATGTCGATGTTTTCAAAGGGAGCAATTATAGGAGATATGAAAAATGGACGCCCGATCCTCGATCTCTTTTTGCATGAAAAGCTTAATGGTAAAATCCAAAAAAGGTCTTTTGTTTTCGAGTTCGATTTTTTTACTTTTTGTTCCATGGGTATATCTTGCTTATTTATGAAAATGGAAAAAAGTAATTTCTACGTTCTTTAAGCACTTTTTTGATAAGAATGCAGTGGCGCAGGCAGTTTTTCAAAAAAAAAAATCGAATTTGGTGTTATACCATACTGTTGTACTTTTACTTCCTTTCACAGTAAAGGAAGTATTGGATTCACCCCAAAAATTCGAAATTGAGTTTTCAACAGACCTTCACGTTTTAGAGTCCACTGAACCCAAAATACATATTTTTGTTTATTGCTCTGTCTGTGTGTCTGTCTCTGTGTGTGTGTCTGTCTGTCTGTGTGTCTGTCTGCATGTGAACAGAATATCTCAAAAACGAAAAGAGGTATGGCGTTGAAACTTCATATATAAGTTTTGTGTACTATGTAGATGTGACAAGCTTTTGAAGAAAATCGCATAACCGGAAGTAGGTGTTTACTCTAGTGATTTTTCAATTTTTTTCGATTTTTTCAAAAACGGCTCTAACATTTTTTTTCAAATTTCACATTTTTATTACATTTTTAATGTGTATTGATGTGAAATATATGATTTTCTAGTTGAATATTTCTAAAATGGGTTTCTTTTGTTTTTTTTTCTATTTTTTTATTAACTTTTATTTTAAACAGCACACCCGGTATATTATTACATCTTTGAATTTAGCTTAAAATTCTATAGAAAATTTGCCTCTTCAGCTGAAAAATTTTGAAAATGCTTAAAAATTAAAAATCAAATTTTTGGCTAATTATAAGATCACTGTAAAAGGAAGTTGTGTGCGTGTATCACACAAGATTTTTTTATACGGAACTCATAGTTGGTTATGGCATCACGGAAAAGAGGAATTTTTTTGATTACCGTGCTATATTTTATAATATACAGATTGTCTCTAGACGGTCCGTACAAAACGCGAATATACCACAAAAAGACGCTAAATTATGACGATCTAGTCCAACTTTCCGTAGTTCAAAAGTTGATATTTTAGAAATACAGGTCGTCAAAGACGATAGCCAATTTTGATTTGCATCATCAAGTTTTTCCCGAAAAAAACAATCGAGGAAGGAGGCTCCATTTTTTCACATTTCTTATAGTTATCGAGAATCCCTATGAAAACATCGAAATTTGCCCACCCTGTGCAGTCTACTTTTCCGGAGTGGGGTTTTATTATCCGCAAAGGTCTCACAAAAGTAAATATAAATTTGTAGTAGAGTGAGAGAAGAATAATTATTCAATTACTTATGCACTATTAACTATTACATACAACATACAACAGTTATTTTAATAGTTATTTTGAAAAAAAATCACTGGAAACATTTTTTATAGAAAGCAATAAGGCAAATATGTATATTTATTACAATCACTCTAGAAAGTGATAAGTAAAAGGGAAGTTGATGTTAGTGACGACAGTCTTTACTAAATTTTGATCTTCTCAAAAATATTCAGCGTACGCCACTGAGTCTTTGCTTGAAAATGCTTATCATTAGATCTGTCCGGACCTTAGTCATGATGTAGCAACACTTTGATTTTCATATAACATACATTTGTTTATCTGTTGTTTCTAGAAACCGCGGAGAAATGATATTTGGTTAATAATAGTAATTTTTACTTTAGCCAGGAGTGGGGCAGAGTTAAAACGCGAGTGAGCGAGCGTTTTAAGCTCCGCGAGTGACTAAAGATGCTTTACGCATGTGTATCGTACAATATTTTATCTACGATAGAATCTAGAAAACATGGTAAATATAAAAAAAAATTAAATATAAATTACAATTACTAGCAAACGGTCGTAATTTTGCGTGGTCAAAATGTAAAACACTTTGCTATTGACGACGTGCCTAATGAAATCTTTTAAACACGTTGTTACTGACTACTTAAACTAATGCGAACATGTTATTGAACAGTCTGTTTGATTCACACAGATGCGTGCATCAAAACCTTTTTGATTATAATTAATCATGTAATTCAAGTCATAACTGTTCTATCTCATTCAAAGGTCGTGGTAAAGTCAAATTTGCATCTTGCCGTATTTGTTTGCCTCTGTTAATATTGGAAAGGAATTTGTAAGCTTCCCTTAATGGCTTTTAAGCGGATGGATACATTTTCTACTAGAACTTAAGCCGACTTAGCATATTTGGGATCATGTGTTTATGGATTTCGTTCAATTGCCTCATTGAGAGAGCTTAGCATTAAGATTCCTAGAATAAGTATTTATTCCAAAACAACGTGTGACGCTCCGATTGGCTACGCAGGATCGCCTCAGCCAATAGTGTTTGAGCTTTCCCCTCCTTGATGAATTTGCGAGTTCGGCTCGTTGTAAATTCAGCGTCAGTTAGATTCAGAACTTCGAGGAAGCAAGTTCAGCTATGATTTGTGCTGGGTTGCGGTCGTTCTAACTCCCTGGTAAAGACGTTTCCAGGTTGTTTTGTGTTACGGTTACGCGCAATTCGCTATTTTCGCGTGGCCAATCCAAGCGTGTCACAACAGTTGAAGCTTTTGTAAAAAACCATCGGTCCATCAGTGACGTTTGTAATCGTTGTTACTCAATATACTCGTGTTTGTTAAGTCTTGTTTCACTCCAACAACTAACTAAACCCAAGTCAAGGGTTATTAAGTGGCAGTTCCCGGCAATCCCATTGAACCGGAATTCGCAGCGGATTAACTGGGGGCCCCATTCGTGGAAGCCTCTTATCAAGTTAATCGTACAAAAAACATTGGTCCTTCGAGCCAGATGTGGAAGAAGCTAAAAAACACGAGTGTACAAGTTTCCAGTAGCTGGTGGATGCAATTGCTCCAACATCGTTTCGTCGGAGAGCGTCAAGAAGCTTCCCCAACACCAGGAAATTCAACCATCGAGAGCTTACACCGAGTCCAGGTCCCACGTCAAGCGGCAGCGATCGGCAGCGGGTTGGTTTTCTGTTCGTCAAGAAGTTACTACGTTCTCAAATCAAAAGTAAGTCCTTTTCCATTACACCTTAGTTTAGTGTTGTTTTTTACTTGTGTCAGTCATGGTGGAAACTCGTTCGACATCAGCGGTCATGTCGGAAACTCGCGCTTTAACCACTCGTTGCAAATTCATAAAAGCCAAAGTAGATCGTTTCGAAACTCTATTTCATAGAATTTCTTCGTCCAGCCCCGTGAAGGCTCACGAGGTCGGCAGCTTGTCAGAAGAGTTTAGTTGTTTCCAAAATTTGTTGGATGAGTATGAGAAGTCAATGGAGGGCCTAATGGAGGCCGACGCTGAACACTTTGATGAACTTTTCAATGAATTCGACTCTTTTATGACTCATTTTAGCGAGATTAGTAGCACAGTCAAGGAATTCTTATCAAAAAATAAGATCAGTCCGGGTATGAAACCTAATCTAGGTCAAAATTCTTTGCAAAATGGCCCTTCAGGAGAGCTCGCTGGATTAAGATTACCACCCTTAGATTTGCCTTCCTTTTCGGGGAAATTCGAGAATTGGGTTCAATTTCATGACTCCTTTACGTCGCTTATTCATAACAACGTTAATTTGACCAACGTTCAGAAATTTTACTATTTGATTTCTTCCCTTAAGGGAGAAGCTGCTAGTTCAATCTCGTCGTTAAAAGTTACCAACGATAACTATACCATTGCTTGGGACATCCTAGTCAAGCGATTTGAAAATAAGAAGCTGATAGTAAAATCAAACATAAATGCGTTATTCAGTTTAGAGAGCGTAAAAAAGGATTCACATTCGTCTGTTCAAAGGCTGCTCGATAGTGTAGTTAGAATTTTGGAAATTTTAAAGACGTACGGGGAACCCACAGTCGACACCATACTAATACATATCATAGTTTCGAAGCTCAGCTCAGCAATGCAGACTGACTGGAAATTATACAAACATACCGGACAATTTCCTACTTTGCGAGAGTTGTTAGATTTTTTAGAGAGCAAAAGTCACTTATTAGGTTTGCTGGAAGCTGCGAAAATAGGTTCGAGTTTGGGAAGTCAGGGATCCGAGCAAAAAAGTCATGCACGCGCTCATGTAGCCAGAGAGCAAGGTAATCACTCTTGTGATTTTTGCAAAAATAGTAATCATTCGATTAGCGCTTGCGAATCTTTTTCAAAATTGTCGGTTAACGCTCGTATCGAAGAGGCGCGTCGTTTGAAACTATGCAACAATTGTCTCAAGCCCGGACATTTCGTGGTAAAATGCACATCGTCGAGATGCCGCGTATGCAGAAAAAAGCACCATACTTTACTGTGTTTGCGTCCAAAGCGTGACGCGCACGAAAATATTCCGTCGCCGCGTCCTGGACCGCCAGAAACCAGCAGCGACACGCGGGAGGTCGGGGCCGTCGCCCCGAGCGAGGCACCCGTCGCATCCGTTTCAGCAGCTTGTAGCCGTCCTGCAATCGCGGCGCCAGCGCAAGTTTTATTGTCCACGGTTAGCGTATTCGTAGAAGGATCCTCCGGGTCGTTTTCCCGGGCAAAAGCTCTTTTGGACCCCGGATCCCAACTTAACTTAGTTAGCGCCGACTTGTGTCAAAATTTGAAAATTGAGAAACGAGGTAATGTCACCTCACTGTCGGGTGTTGGTGCCAGGGCTCTGAACGCTGAATTCAGAGCAAACGTTCGAATCCGCTCCCGCAACGGGAAATACGAGGACATTTTGAGCTGTATTGTGTTAGACAAAATTACGGACCCTCTGCCGGCCCTTTCTTTCTCGTTGAGGGATTTGAAGATCCCACCAAACATTGTGCTAGCCGATTCAGATTGTAATACACCGGGAAAGATTGATCTTTTATTAGGCGCGAATGTCTTTTGGCAAGTGCTCTGTCAGGGACAGGTGAAATTGGGCCCAGAGAAGCCATTCTTAACAAAAACTCTTTTTGGTTGGGTTTTAGGCAGAAACATGAACGTCGAAAATCGAGCGCTCATGTTTTCAAATAGAGTTCATTTAAGTGTAGCCGGCATCGAGCACGGCATTCAGAGATTTTGGGAAATCGAGGGGGCTTACGGTTCATCAGGCCGACTCTCTGCTGATGACAAATTTTGCGAAGACCATTTTCAATCGACTACGAAACGGGCGTCGTCGGAGCCGCGTAGGTTCATCGTGAGCATACCTTTCAGGAAAGATGCTCCATCGCTGGGAGACTCGCGCGGTATAGCATTAAAGCGTTTCTATTCATTAGAAAACAAATTGTCAAAAAATCCCGAGTTGAAAACCGCGTATTCCGCATTTCTCAAAGAATACGAGTCGCTTGGTCACTTGAGCAAGGTGGACGACGAAGCGAGCCTTCCTCATCCTCGGTTTTATTTGCCACATTTGCCAGTCATAAAGGAGGACAGTTCAACGACCAAACATCGCGTTGTTTTTGACGGCAGTTGTGCGTCCTCCTCCGGAGTATCGCTTAACGACCTTCAACATAAGGGCCCAGTGGTCGAGCAGTCGTTGTTTGCAATTCTTTGTCGCTTTAGGCAATTCAAGTACGTGCTGAAGGCAGATTGCGCCAAAATGTATAGGCAAATCCTCGTGGACCCCTCGCAGACGCAATACCAATTAATTTTATGGCGTGACGACAAAACCTCAGCGGTAAAATGCTTCAAATTATTAACGGTCACCTACGGTATTAAATCAGCCTCGTACCTAGCAACTAGGTGCTTGATACAAATCGCCCAGAAAATCGAAGCATCGCTTCCAGAGGCCTCATTAAGAATTAGCCGGGATTTTTATGTAGATGACCTACTGACTGGTTTTGAAAATAGGGCGAAAGCCATAAAAACGCAATTCGAAATTAGTAGCGCTTTGTCGGGGTACGGGTTTGAATTGCGAAAGTGGGCATCCAACGACAGTGAAGTAGCTAGCGCCATTGGTGTGGATCGCGGCAGCATAGAGCCCATTTCCTTGACGGAAGACGCCACGGAGAAAACTCTCGGCATTTTTTGGGATACTCGGCGGGACGTGCTAAGTTACAGAGTGAACCCTAGCTGTTGCGAATCAGTTACCAAGCGGGCTATACTCTCTAGTATGGGTCAAGTATTCGATCCCTTGGGACTACTTGGTCCAAGCGTTCTAACTTTGAAACTTCTCGTGCAACGGCTTTGGCAGTTGAAGTTGTCATGGGACGAAACGGTGCCCATGGAGATGCGTTCCAGATACGACAAACTCCATTCTTCATTACGCGCTTTGGGCTCATTGGCAATTCCGAGACGGGTAATTTGCGATGACATAAATTCGATAGATCTCCACGGATTTGCGGACGCGAGTTCTGTAGCCTATGGGTGCGCCGTGTATATACGTTGCGTTGACGCGCGCGGTAATGTGACCACCAATTTGCTTTGTGCTAAGTCAAGGGTCGCTCCATTAAAAACAATATCCTTGCCTCGTCTGGCGCTTTGCGCAGTCTTACTGTTGGCTCGTTTGATAAAAACTATACTCGATTCCTCCGCATTTAAATTTGACCGCGTGTACTATTGGTCGGACTCCACCATAACTCTGCACTGGATAAATAAGGATGCGAGTAATTGGAAGACGTTCGTCGCGAACCGGGTGTCCGAGATTCACGAACTAAGCAATAGGGAAGAATGGTTTCACGTGCGTACAAATTGCAACCCGTCCGATATAATTAGCAGGGGAATGTTACCCCAGGAGTTACTCAACTCACGCTTGTGGTGGCACGGGCCAGAGTTTTTGTCACAGGCGGACTTAAAACCCCAGCCCGTTAAAATTGATTCGGGTGAGCTAGCAGCCCAAGAGTCGCGCCCAGTAGTGGCCACTCTTCACCATCGCGTCCCGGAATTTGAACTTTTCAGGCGTTATTCCAGTTTCACCGGTGCCAGAAATTAGCTATCGGAATTAAAAAATATACTGTCAGGCTCTAGTGAGCAATGCATAGGGGAGGAATTGTCGAAACATAACATTAAGTGGAATTTTATTCCGGCACGCTCTCCGCACTTTGGCGGCATTTGGGAAGCGGGGGTAAAGTCATTGAAATATTATTTAAGGCAAATATCTTGCAATGCAAAGTTAACTTTCGTTGAGTATTACACCATGCTGACTCAAGTGGAGGCGATACTAAATTCCCGTCCACTCTGTGTTCTCCCTACCGACGCCTCATTCCCCGAAGTCCTTACTCCTGCCCACTTCTTGATCGGTCGGAAGCTGACTTCGTTTCCGGAAGCCCAACTCCAAGGCATACCGGAAAATCGTCTCAGCCGCTATGGGCTGGTCCAGCGGCTGTCCCAGCAGTTTTGGGATCGTTGGTCCCGGGACTACCTCCACCTCCTGCAGCGCCGGCCTAAGTGGAAGTCCTCCAGCACGTCTCTAGCCCCCCAGGTGGGCGACGTGGTACTCGTCCACGACGAGGCATCTCCAAGCTACCGTTGGCCACTGGCAATCATCTCGGCCACATATCCAGGAGCGGATGGTGTTGTGCGTGTGGTGCAGGTGCGCGATTCCCGAGGGAATCTCCTGAAACGCTCGGTGCGTAAAGTGTACATCCTACCCAAAGACGATCATTGCGATCAAGGGCAATAAACATTGACTTTGCTCTTAGTTGGTAGTTTTCGTTAATTGAACATATTGCTAGGTTTAGTTGTTTATTTGCTTGTATTCATGCTAGTTGTAGGTTATCTGTAAGGCTCTTGGATTATCAGCTGTCCTTAGTTCTTGTTATGCATTTGATTATTTGGTAGTGTCAGATTTCAGTTTAATTTTGGGATTTAATCACGTCGTGCCATATTCGGCACTTCGGGGGCGGCATGTTTGATTCGCACAGATGCGTGCATCAAAACCTTTTTGATTATAATTAATCATGTAATTCAAGTCATAACTATTCTATCTCATTCAAAGGTCGTGGTAAAGTCAAATTTGCATCTTGCCGTATTTGTTTGCCTCTGTTAATATTGGAAAGGAATTTGTAAGCTTCCCTTAATGGCTTTTAAGCGGATGGATACATTTTCTAATAGAACTTAAGCCGACTTAGCATATTTGGGAATCATGGGTTTATGGATTTCGTTCAATTGCCTCATTGAGAGAGCTTAGCATTAAGATTCTTAGAATAAGTATTTATTCCTACGTGCGACGCTCCGATTGGCTACGCAGGATCGCCTCAGCCAATAGTGTTTGAGCTTGCCCCTCCTTGATGAATTTGCGAGTTCGGCTCGTTGTAAATTCAGAGTTAGTTAGATTCAGAATTTGGAGTAAGCAAGTTCAGCTAGGCTTTGTGCTGGGTTGCGGTCGTTCTAACTCCCTGGTAAAGACCTTTCCAGGTTGTTTTGTGTTACGGTTACGCGCAATTCGCTATTTTCGCGTGGCCAATCCAAGCATGTCACAACAGTTGAAGCTTTTGTAAAAAAACCATCGGTCCATCAGTGACGTTTGTAATCGTTGTTACTCAATATACTCGTGTTTGTTAAGTCTTGTTTCACTCCAACAACTAACTGAACCCAAGTCAAGGGTTATTAAGTGGCAGTTCCCGGCAATCCTATTGAACCGGAATTCGCAGCGGATTAACTGGGGGCCCCATTCGTGGAAGCCTCTTTTCAAGTTAATCATACAAAAAACAATATAAGATTTGTCATCTTTTGATTTGCATATATTTTTTATTTCTGTGGTTAGTTTTTGTCTTAGTACTTTCAGACTTTTACTGTTTTCAATTGTTTCTGTTATTTTCTTAGTATTATAATTTGTCATGTCTTTTCTAATTGCTTTTGGTATGTGTTTCTCCATAAGAGATTTAGTTTTTTATTAAGGTTGTCCTGATAATTTGGCTGTTTTTCTGGGTACTGACCCTCAGCATCTCTAATAGTGTTTACTATTTCATAATTTAGTTGTTCTATGTTTTGATATTCGTATTGGAGAATGTTTTCCCATTTCCTTTCAATCTTTTCTTTGTATGCACTGGGATCTGTTAGTGATGTTAATTTTTTTGTCTCGCCCTTTATTAGGTGTATAAAATATACTGAAAACTTCCTACGGAAAAAATGCTTTATTTCTGTTACAATTTTTGTAAACTAGAAAGTGATTTCTGCTCCCGATCTTGGAAACAGTTATTTTTGTACCAAGGTCATTACGAAGATGTTTATGCCCTGCATCAAATAATGTCCGTTGTGCATACAACATTTTATGTCTTACTAGTGTTTTTAATAGCCTAAATAATGGACCAGAAAGTTGATGAACAACCATTGCTGTGTACGGATCAACGCATCGAGGCAAGTGATTGGTCGTTGAGGACGAGCGGGCGTTATGAATTATAATGTCGGTTCATAATGTCTTGGTTGTTATGGATTAGTTTATAATACTCCGCATCACAAGTATAAACAACAAATGTACTATTATAGTAAGGCATAAAACTTAATATAATTCTGAAATTTTTGCAAAAACTTAAAATTATTATTGGCGTTGTATCATAAATGGATTGAGATTTAGTTTAATAATACAGAATAGTCTTTAATATCCTACATTTAAAATATTAACTTTACTACCTATTTTTAGTAAATATTTTGGATAGTGAACTACTTTTATTTCTGGTTATACCAATTTCGTTAATGACTTTTATTTTGTAGTGTGGATACATATACACTTGAAGAAATGAATAATATATCAATTCATGATTTAGAGTATCTTATTCATATCAGCCATCGTAAAACAAATCAGACAGATACACATAATTTATTGTGTACTTAATGGTTTTCAATAAGAATGAGAAAAAGTGACCTTAAGGGAGTTTACTAAAAACATTATACTATTTAGTTGCACTATTTATAAATAAATAGTTTCAGAACTGCGAAATATTATATTTATCTAAAATGTTAAATAAAGTTATAAGTTATAATAAATGTAGAATGTAAGTAAAAAAAGGATTCAATAATGTGTTTCTAACATTTTGCTGCAGTTGGAAAATGCAACGTTTTACTGATCGAAAGCTCTATTTAAAAAATATATAACTTTTTTCTATAGCAACTGTTAAAGTGTGCTCTAATCGACTCAAACAAAAGATCAAGTGTTACTTTAACAGCAAGGGTAGATAAAGTAGCACTTTAACATCAAGGGTAGATAAAGAATTTAATGTTCTAACTTTCATTTAAATTAAATATTACAGCTTTGTATTATCCTAGCAACCCAATCTAGCTATTGAGATTTTAAAATGTGATTGACTGTCCTTATTTTCTTTTGAAATTGTTAAAGTTCATGCTATAGAAAAAAAAGTATTATACATGACGATAATGTTATTACTATCCACTCTTGAATCATTAACGTCTCGACTTCGTCTCGACGTTAAACGATTCACTCGTCGATAAAAATTAACTTTATCGTCTTGTATAATAATGTAATAAATTACTATTAGTTTGCCGCTTTTTCTAGGTTATCGCACACAATGTTTTATAGACGTAGAATTCATAGATCGTACAAACTTTATATACCTACGTTACTTTTTAAACTGGTTAAAGTAAGTGAAGGGATTGATAGAGTACATTGGTATACTTATAGGAGAACGCATTCCGATTACCTTGAAGATATGCAGCCCAATAAGCGAAGTAGTAAAACCGTCGCCTTCTAAGAAACCAATAAATATGCAAAATCAATTTAGAAGTTGTCAAATATGGCAGACTTTTTTAAACGGATTTTATCATAATTGTAATACATTTTTTCGCCCAGCACGAAAATGCCGACAAGTGTCTGCATCTCCAGTACTAACAATGCGCAATGCCCGAAAATATCAACGAAATGCTGTCTATTGCAATACGTCTTTGTGAGTTACATTTCAAATGTTGTTTACTGCACGGCGATTTCTGAAGTGTTCATTTTTACATAACATTTCTCAGGAAATTTAAAGCTAGGCGTTACGACGCGCTTTAAACATTCCCTCGTGCTATAATCCTATAATCTATTGAATATCCCCATAAATAAATATAAAAAAAAATTAATGACATGGGCGGTGAAGGCTATGACAATGGTGCTTATATGAAAAGCAAAAGAATTGGCTGACAAAAGAAAATTTTAATTATCCATCCTAGATCATTGTATGTCCCATGTGCAGCACATAGTCCTAATTTAGTTTGAAATGATGCTGTAAAAAGTTCGTTGGAAGTCACCAATTTGTTTTGCCATTGTCCAACAAATATATGTATTCTTTTCGGCGTCAGCGTCGCTCTGGGAAATATTAAAAAGAAGGAACTCGAAAGCCATTTTCCAATACACGATGGAAAAGCAGAATTGACGCCGTGAATGCCTTTCGTTTTAATTTGCAAATAAACTATGATGCTTTGTTTTTTATTTATATTGACTCAAACAGAAACAATGACATATAAAACTTTGCAAATTATTTGATTTCAAAAATAATGTCAAAGTCAATATTGTAAGTAAAACTATGCAGCATTCTATTATGATACTTCCAGAGGCTGTTAAAATGTTAGAAGAATTTAAAAAATATTTAAGTAATATTCGAACAAACCCAACTTATACAGAAATTCTAAATCAATCAAAAGTCATTGCTGAAGAACTGGATTGGGAGATTAGTTTCCCAGTAATCAGTACTGTGCGACCGGGGAATAGGAGGTCTATTTTTGATTAACAAGGTAGAGGCGATGCTATACAAAATCCAGAATTACACTTTAAAGTAAATTTTTACTTTTTTCAATTAGTCATCGTCATAACTAAATTAGATGAAAGATTCGAATTGCTAAGCGATCACCAACAGTTGTTTGTTTTTTTACACAGCCTTGACACTTTAGCAAACTTAGATTTTAATGATAAACCAAAATACTGCTCGGATTTGCAAAATAAATTGACAGATTTTGGAACCAATCATTCGGACTAAATGCAGTCGATTTACTGATTGAAATAGAGATTTTATGGACGTATCTAAAATCTACCACATCTTCAGTAGATGTTTTGAAATATTTGTTTAAAAATAACCTAATTAGTGCCTTTCCAAATTTATCGATTGCTTTACACATTTATTTAACATTACCTGTCACTGTTGCTGAGTGTGAAAGATCGTTTTCAAAGTTATAGATTATAAAAAAATATTTAAGATTAAGTATGATATAAGAAAGGCTATCAAATCTAACCATAATGAGTATTGAAAACGACTTTGACATCGATATAAATAACATTGCGAAAGAGTTTGCAATAAGAAAATCCAGAAAAGTTGAGATTGATTGTTGAAAAATATTAAAAACTACTTTCAATACTGTAATCTATTGTTATGATACAACCCTAAATGTGTGTTAAAATCTAATTTATTAAAATTAAGGGATTACAATGGTTAAAAATAATTTGGATTTATTCAGGTATAAGGTGGTAATGTGTATGGAAAATAGCTATTTGAAAAACAGGTGGATTTGAAAATAATATAATTGAATAAATTACAGTTTGAAACATAATATAACCCTGTTTTTATTAAGAAATGTGTGACTATTATAAACGAGGTATACTACAAATCTACGAGGTGAAATAAAATGGAATTTTAATAAATAACAAGAAGAAGTGAAAACTTAACTAATGAAGATTATTGGTATGTGGTAAAAACTAATGGATAGCAGAATTGTTCTATACAAGTGAATCATTGAGGAAATGTGCTGGGCCAACTTTATTGGAAAGATTACATTTGACATATTACATTAATCAAACTGGATCACGTCAAGCTTTTTGTTGATGAGTAAGACTTCTAGAGGAGTATCATCGGAGAAAAGAAAAACATCCCAGGAGGGTGGCAGTTTGCTGTAGCAGGTGGATGTTTGCAGGTTATCTGTTTGCTGAGTACTGTAGGAAAATTGGAGTTTGCTGATCTTGGACGGTTGGGACGTGTTGTCTGTCTGTGAACAGTGCATTGCAGAAAGGTGCTTGAAAGGGTCGATTCGCAGATCAAAAGGAGGTTGCCATTTAAAACGTTGTGTGAACCAAATACAAGGTGGGTGATTTCTTATTAAACATTATAACTACAAAATAAAATAAAGACAATAAGAAGGTGAACTAATTAAGAAATAATGACATACTGTGTTTTTAATATTGTTGTATACCATTGAAAAGATTGGGCATTTCTCATTAGAATTTCAAATTTGTTTTGACAGTTGGTTGACATAAGTATTGTGAATTATGCGAATGAGATTTAAAATATTAGAACATCAATCTTTCAAGAATCAAGTAACTAGATAAAAGAATCCACCCCTGATTTTTTCGGAGATATCTATAATAGAAATTATTTACATTATAATACAAAATAGGGCAATTTGTAATTTAAAAAACAGATTAATAGCAATATACTTGAAGGTTCAGTTCACTGTATTTTAATGTTATAACATTACATACCCTTCCTAAGCACTCAATTCCACAAACCAGAGGTGGCGGCACTTGAGACTTTGCACCCGGGCGGCAGGTAAGCTAAGGACGCCCCTGTTAGCAGTATCCCTGGTATTTTATTTGATAATTGTTTAGGAAGATCAACATCAGTCCATTAGTTGTTTAAGATTGAATTTTTAACTAGTGTTTTGTTTAGCTCAAATAAAATTACGAATTTCAATAATAATTTAACATTCATAATTTTCCACTGAAATCTCTATGCTGTGTCGCCCCCGTTATAAACATTAAATGAAAAATATCTACTTTAATTGCGAATGATGCGATTTAATCGCTAAACTTGGTTATTAATCTTATATTCTAAGAGCTAGCGACAAAAATAGTTACGTCATTTCAGTAAGAAACTATTCCATTCTATTACACTCTCTTAACATTGTAGCTAATTGAATCGGAAGTCTACCTGGTTTCCGGTGGTGGAAAGGTGGAAAGAACTGAGCAGGGGCGCAAAGAGGCAAAAGAAATCATTTCAAAAACGTGATATCAGTAAAGCTGGCCTTAGCTGTGGTAACAGGTAGAGATGTAAAATTCTCGGTAATTTTCTTTCAGAAGTATAATCTCGAGAATGTTACCGAGAAGATTCTCGAGAATATTCTTGAGTATACTCTCAAGAATTATTTTTTCTCATTCCTGCCTTCAGAATGTTTAAACCTGCCAAGTTTTATATTAATTATGGGTTATGAAAATAATCTTTTAATTGCTTTGTTAATAATTAAAAACAATTAACTTGTCATAATATGCAGCCCAAACCTTTTCTAAACTATGGAATTTAACAATTTTAACTGTGTTTGTATTTATTTACTGATGAAACTAACAAAATTAGCGAAACTCACAGCACAAGAAATATATAAACAAAACAGACTGACTGGGATTCCATACAATGTGATCGCAAATCAACAGCTCAACACCCAAATACCCTACAGATAGAAACACTGGGATTCCCCTGATATCCACAGTTGTGATAAGCAATTTTCTGTGCCCACTCACTCACTCACCTTGTCCTTGTAATATTTGAGAATATTCTTGATTAGAGGAATATTCTCTGAGAATATTATTTTGTCGCCAATACTTTTTTACAAGAGAATTTTCTGCCTCCGAATATTTTCTTGAGAATAGTCACTAGTAACAGGAAATGATATTTAATGTATAGCGTTAATAATGACAGATACTTTAGTTGGTGGAACAGTGGTGACAGACGGAAATTAAAGGTGCGCGAAGAGGTATCGTACTTACGTTATATCAGTAAGGTTGGGACAACAGTTATTATTTACAAAAAGTCATAAACATTCTATATACAAAAAGGCAGAAAAAAAATCAGTAATAATAGGACGAGAGGTGAAAATATTGGCGACAATAATTTTTGCGATTCAGATACGAGTTTCTGTGGCGATGAAAATAACGACGAGTGCTTCCACGAGTCGTTATTTTCTAAAGCAACAGAAACGAGACAAGCTGAAGAGCAAAAATTGTAGGCAATATTTTGACCTAGAGTCCTATTCGTCTTGACAATTTAACTTTTCAATGATTGAAAATGGTCAATAAACATACTCCTAACACTAAAATTATAAATTCACAAAACTAGTGGTCTTTGAATTATATCCTTTTCTAAAACTAAACTCTAAGATATTTTTCATTAAAATAGTTACAGAAAAAATGGTCGCTCAAATAAAGCTCCTCGAAATATTGTCACTAGAATAATAGTTACAGGAAAAAAATTCGCTGAAATAAAGCTTCTCGAAATAGTGTCACTAAAATAATCGTTCGATTGGTAGTTGATTTTTAAATTGAAGAACGCCATTGGTTGACAATGACACCAGTTAAATTGTCAGCCAAATACCTTGACAGACAAGGAGTGGTCTTCTAAAGCAGTGGTCTCGAAACTGGGCATTAGACGAACTGTGATTAGACAAAATGAGATGGAATCGCTCTAATACGTACTGTGTAAAGAACAAGATGACACGCTCCAACAAAATGTTTGTGTTTTTCGTAGATTTATAGAATTTTTATGACTATCTGTAAATAATAATTGTTTTCTCAACCTTACTGATATAACGTACGTACGATAAATTTTTGCGCGCCCTTAGTTGCCATTTGCTACCACTTTTATACCAGCCAAAATGTCTACCATTATTATCGCTGTATATAAAAACATAATTTTTTGTTACCACGCCAAAAGCCAGCCTTACTGGTATTACATTTTTCAATTGATTTTTTTACAATATCGTCTTTCAACTCAACATTTTCATTTTAATCTTATACTTTCAAATAAACTACAACTTGAGAGCTACTTTATTATCACTTTGTGACACCACCATATATATGGTGCCCATTTTAAATCGTGACGCCTTAAAATTTGAAAATAGGCTACCCACTCTACTTCTAAAATGTGGATATGATCTTAAAATGACAATTTAATACACTTTATGCATTAGTTAGCCTTGCATTTTTTAAAGTTAGCATATTATTTAATGTTGAGAATTAAAAACGTTACGAAATGGTCTTCAATTCCGAGTGCATAGACATGTAGCTGATATTTTGATAATTAAAAAAAAATGCTAATGCTGTTGTGAGGCTTTATGCTCATCGATATCCAAATCAAATAACTTTGAGCCCTAATGCTTTTCAACAAGATTTGAGAGACAGGAATATTTCAACAGCTTCATAAAGAACTCGAATGTAAATAATCCAAATGCAGAAGTTGCTCAAGTAAAAACAATAAATTACAAATGATATTCAAGTAAGGCCCAGAAATCTTTCCCAAATCCTTCAAATAAGCAAAGGCTCTATGTACAATTGTACATTGTACAACATCTTACAAGCTACTAATGCGTATCATCCCTATCACTGTATACCAGTCGAGCATCTATTATATTTAAGCGTTACAAGACATATTTGGTTAGTACACTTTTTGAACATGGATTACCGTTTTTCACAGTTGCAGTAAAAACGTAAGAGAACATTTTAGAAAAGGAAGGCAATCGGAATTTTCCTTAAAATTCAAGATTGCGGCTATTTTCTAAAATTGTCCACAAATTATAAAGCCGTATCGTGTTTGGTGTCGTCTACATATGATTTTGAGTTCGCATTTAACCTTGTTAGCGCAAAGACGTGTATACCACGCCTGGAAGTGAAAACAAGTTAGTGTTTACGCTCTCGTTAATTAAATTAACCCGTAGTCTGCACTTAAACCAGTAAGTTACTTATAATATTAAAATAAGTAATCATAATACAACCGACAATGACGCACCAATGGAAATTCAAACGTTAAATAAACGCAAATCAGATGCCTTATCACCACCGCTAAATGCAGTTCAGAAACGGTATATGTGGACACCACCACAATTATCACAAAACAAATTCTATTTGCCACCTCATATAGAAAATGAATTAACTAAAAATCAAACCGACACAACTACTATAAATAAACCAGAAACCGCAGTATCAACAATTAAAATCCCGCCCATCTATTTGCAAAGCGATATCAACCATAAAGAGCTGACCTCAGACCTCGAACAGATAGCAACAGGCGAGTTCACAACATTCTGCAATGCAAATTCAATAAGAATAAATTTAACAAAACAGGAAGATTACAGAAAAATATCCGATCACTTAAAAGTAAATCAAATCAAGTTCCATACTTTTCAAAATCCAAACAGCAAGCCACTTAGCGTTGTAATTAAAAACGTCCCAATTTCGCTCACAATTCAGGAACTCGAACACGAACTTAAAACACTACCAATAATTAAAATAACTCGATTACTTACCAAGGACAAGCAACCCCTGCCCATTTGCGCAGTAGACCTAACAGATAACGAAGATGCAAAAAAAATATTTAAACTAAAATCATTATATCATTCAATAGTAACTGTTGAGATAAGAAAAGAACCAACAAGTATTCCCCAATGTCACCGTTGTCAACAATATTTCCATACTAAAAACTATTGCACCCTCGAACCGCGGTGCGTGAAGTGCGCAGGAAAACATCTTTACAATCAGTGTCCCAAAAAAGCACAAGATCCACCCACGTGCGCAAACTGCGGGCAAAATCACGCAGCAAGCTACCGCGGATGCAAACATCATCTAGAGTTACTCCAAAAACGAACGGCAAACCGACCAAACCTTAATAGACGACTACACACAGAAAACGCGTGGAACACCCCCCTAAACCTATCACAAACCCAAACGCAACATAATAATCCCCCAAACATAAGTCACAATACATCCAATATACCCTACCCTACAGCACAACAACAAATCAACAACACAGTGCCAAGCAATTTAATGAAAATCATAATCGACTTCCTAACCCCCCTCATCCCTCAAATTAAAGCATTCATCACAAACACACTCCTTCCTCTCCTTCTCAATGGCCCATAACGACCAAAAAATTATAGAAAAGCTAACAATCCTGAATTGGAACTCCAACGGCATAAAAGCCCAACGATCACTACTAATTTGCTTTATGGCAAGGTACAATGTGGACATAGCATGTGTGACAGAAACCCACCTCTCATCAGAAGATAGTCTCAAAATACCAGGCTACCAGGTGCACAGAAAAGATCGAATTTCAGAAAAAGCAGCAGGAGGAGTAGCCATATTAGTCAGAAAGCAGATAAAACACAACATCATACCCGATCCAGCTACACCAAACATTGAAACCGTTGGCGTCAAAATAATACTAAAAAACCAAGCCACACACTAATTAGTATGTATAAATCACCAAAACAGAAACTAAACTCAGCAGATCTGCTTGCAATATTTAACTCGTCCGAACCTACTCTTGCAATAGGTGACCCAAACTGTAAAAACACGCTATGGGGCTGCAGAGCGATAAACCCGGAAGGCATTAAACTTGAACAACTCTCCAAAGACATTGGATTTCTAATTCTAACCCCACCTGACTATACGTATTACCCAAATCGTAGAGATCACCAGCCTGACATCCTGGATATGGTCTTCCTAAAAAACTTCCCAACTGAAATCCATCAAACAGTCATCGATGAGCTGGATTCGGATCACCTTCCAGTACTCATAACACTCACAGCTACTCCACACATAAACTCACAGGCTCCTCGCCTAATAAACGGATCAATAAACTGGGAAAAGTTTCAAATAGCCCTAAATGATCATTTACAATATTCACCTGAACTGAAAGCACCAGAAGGAATCGACTTAGCAATATCAAACTTTACAACTTCCATTGTAAATAGTGCACTCAAGGCAACTTCGGATAAAATTTTTTATCATAAACCCAGACACTACTACCACTCAAACTATATAACCGAACTTATTAAAAAAAAGAGCCAAGCGAGACGTAAATGGCAGCGAAGTCGAAACTCATCTGATAAGCGAACGCTCAACTACCTAACACACCAGCTCAAAAAAGAGTTAGACGAAATAAGAATAGCCACATACCAAAAATACATTGAAGAGCTTGAACCGAACGACCCTGGGATGTGGAAAGCAACAAAAAGAATTCTAAAACAGCACAACGAAATTCCAACAATCACAGATGGTATCCGCAACTACTACACTGATGCAGAAAAAGCCGTGGCATTCGCCAACCATCTGGAAAGTGCTTTCACACCAAAAATCACATGCAGTCCAACAGAAGCAGCATATACAATTGATTACATCGAAAGAAACCTACCCGTCATCACCGAACATATAGAACCAACTTCGCCTCACGAACTACAAGCACTAATTGCCAGACTCCCCAAAAGAAAAAGCCCCGGTTACGACCTCATACCAAACATCGTCTTAACACATCTAACTATGAAATCCTTAGCCTACCTAACATCAATATTTAATGCCTGCCTGAGGATGGGCCACTTCCCAAAAGAGTGGAAACATGCCATAATACTGCTATTCCCTAAACCTGGAAAGGACAAAAAACGCTTAGAAAACTACAGACCTATAAGTCTATTAACATCTTTATCCAAGCTATTAGAAAAAGTAATCTACACTCGCCTCAATAAAGAAGTTACCTCACTCAACATACTTCCCCCACACCAGTTCGGCTTCAGAAGGACCTACTCAACCACACACCAACTTCAGAGAATAGTTGAAACAATCGAAACTGGATACGAAAACAAACAGTACGCAACAGCCGTTTTCCTTGATGTAGCCCAGGCCTTTGATAAGGTATGGCTAGAGGGGCTGAAAAGAAAACTATTGAATCTAAGATTACCCAACTACCTAAAGGCAATACTATTCTCTTTTCTCGACAACAGAAACTTCGCAGTGAAAATCAACGCCGAAGTCTCAGATACCAAAAGTATACGAGCTGGAGTCCCTCAGGGCAGTATACTAGGACCACTTTTATTTAACATCTACACGTCAGACATGCCAAATGTAGAAGCCACTTTAGCAACATTCGCTGATGATACAGCCATAATTACACTAAGCAACGACCTTACAAAAGCAGCACAACTACTACAGGCCGCTATAAACAAATTATGCAAATGGTTTAGTGACTGGAACATCCAAATCAACTCGAGCAAATGCCAGGCAAAAATATTCACACTCAGGAGAATTAGCAACCCACCTAACATTCATGTTAACAACCAAATCATTGAATGGAATACCCCTGATGAAACAGTGAAATATCTCGGAGTACTTCTAGACACTAAACTATCATGGAAGCAGCATATCAACCACAAACTGAATCAGAGTTACGCAAGACTAGCTCAGCTATACCCACTATTCAATCGGAAATCAAAACTAAAAACCAAATGCGCACTCATGATGTACACTTCCCTCATAAGACCATTAGCACTTTATGCAGTACCAATCTGGAGTAACACTTCAAAAACAAACATAACCAAACTACAAAGGCTACAGAATAAAGTTCTAAGAATCTCAGTAGACGCGCCATGGTTCATCAGAAATACTCAATTGCATTACGAACTAGGAGTTCCAACAATAGAAGAATACATAAAAACAAGCACCAAAAAATTTCTTAACAACATCAAGGCATGCGATGGAGCAGCTCACTATAACCTCGGCAAGCGGAACATTCACTCCCGGCTAAAACGAAGACTCCCCCAAGACCAATTCTTATCAGACGAAGACGAATAATCGCACAGCGGTGCCCGAGGAATCAAGATACCTCATCAGTTAGATTAGTCACTTGAAACAAATACTAACAATGCCATGTATAATGCAAAAATTGTGTTGATCCGGCAAATAAACATTTTATAAAAAAAAAAAAAAAAAAAAACCATATCAAATAGAAATGTTACAGAAAAACACAATTTGCAACTCTTGTAATATGCTAATGCTGTACTGTAGCAAGCAGCATGCTATATCCCCTGCCAGGCTGATGCCTGCTGTCAAGAGCTAGACCCGAAGTCCTCAAGAATTGGAAGGCATAAACACTTTTTTTATACTTACTTAACTTGTGCAGCAAAAATAACTTGTAAATATGTAGTACCATATTAAAAATTCACACAAAAAGTGAAGTTTTTATTATCAATATAGAATATTACATAATTAACAATAGAAAAAAGTTTAATTCTAAATTAATGTCTACAAATTAGAAATAGAACGATAGACAGCTCAAAATATATGGTTTAGTGGGCACCTTGCTTGTTGCATGAGCTATAAGTAAGATATCATAATAATAATGTCTTTATTTGCACAACGAACACAAATTAACATGCAAATTACATAAATAAAAGCAAAATTATTTATATTCATGTGAATACAGTGAAACCTGTCTTAACAAATACCTCTCAATAGCAGACACCTCTACAAAGAGACGGTTTTTAGTCTATACAACAGTCAAGATTATACGGTAAAAAAAACTTCTGAATAACGAAAACCACTCTACAACGAATAGTTTCAGATTCCCATTGGGTGTCAATATAGACAAGTTTAACCGAGTTTAACTGTACGTATATCAAAATAGAAATACCGAGTGTAGTGCAGGCCATAGGGTGACTGCCATGTGGAAAAACACGACTGATCAACTACGCCTGAACAGATTTTTGAGCTCAGTGTTTTGTATTTTTGTTTTCATGGCAATGCTAACTGATCATTAATTTTGAAGTTAATTGCATTTTGCTGGCAGCAGATCCGAATAAACAGAGAAGAAAATTCAAATGGTCACATGGAATATTGGCAGCAATAGTTTAAAAAGACTACAAAATTATTAGGTTTAATAAAAATTTTATATCATTATCTCTCATATAAGTTTCAGCGTTAGTTGATTATTTGTGCTCATTAAATGGCAGTCAACCTACAACCCGTACTACGTAGAACACCTGGTATAAAAACATACGGCGAGATTAAGCTCAAAGCAAAAGCAGTGAGCTGCCCTTCCACCTAACCTTGTGCTGGAAATGAAAGAAAAAGAAAGCGATACTAAATTATAATCACGCCTTGTTTCCCCTCTTATCCCAAAAACGGTTACGTATTCACGTTTCCACACCATTTATCAATATTATGTAAATAACGTCACTTTCCAAATGCACTGTGACGCAATGGAAGAGTGATATTACCCCTAAATTTCAAATTCAAATGATTATATGGGTATATATGCTGGAATTTTAAATAGCAAAATTTTATAATATATAATGGAGCAATTAAAGAGTCACTTATTACTCATGTTTAGCAGTTTCAGAATATTACGCCTTTGTTTACATAAACAAAACCAGCCTGGCAACTGACTTACTGTAGCTGTACGTAATATTCCTTTACCTTACATGTCAACTATTACCATACTGAAACTGATCAACTCTTGAAGAAACCACGAATGCTATGAACATTCCTAGGTATAATAATAGCTATTAACCATGCAGCATCTTTCAGTTTTTAAGTTAACCTGTAATAGCTACATATACCATTGATAAGTCGCAAACAGGTATTCTCTACTGTTTAATATTTTCAAATAGCAAACAAATAATATATTCAAGCCGCTGCTTTATACTCGCAAATAAAATCTGAATACGCTTTTTCTCCTGTATGCTTCTTCATATGGTTCACTAAAGCACCTTTTCGTAATGCTTTATATTCGCAAACTGAACATGAATAAGGTTTTTCACCTGTATGTGTTTTCATGTGTTTAACTAAATAACTTTTCAGAGCTGCTTTATACTCACAAATAGAACATGAATAAGGTTTTTCCCTTGTATGTGTTTTCAAATGCCTAACTAAATCACTTTTTTGAACTGCTTTATGTTCGCAAATAGAACAAGAATAAGGTTTTTCCCCTGTATGCGTTTTTATATGGACCTCTAAATGACGTTTCTGCAAAGTTTTATAATCACAAATTGAACATGCATAAGGTTTTTCCCCTGTATGTGTCTTTATATGGTTCACAAAATTACCTTTTTTTGCTGCTTTATATTCGCAAATAGAACAACAATAAGGTTTTTCTCGTGTATGCGTCTTTATATGGTCCACTAAATGCCTTTTTTGTGCTGCCTTATATTTGCAAATAGAACAAGAATAAGGTTTCTCCCCTGTATGCGCTTTCATATGAGTAACTAAATGACTTTTTTTTGCTGCTTTATATTCGCAAATAAAACAAAAATAAGGTTTTTTCCCTGTATGCATCTTCATGTGGTTCACTAAAGTATCTTTTCGTGATGCTTTATACTCACAAATAGAACAAGAATAAGGTTTTTCCCCTGTATGCGTCCTCATATGATCCACTAAACTACAATTTTTAGCAGTTTTATATTCGCAAATAGAACAAGAATAAGGTTTTTTCCCTGTATGCATCTTCATATGGTTCACTAAAGTATCTTTTCGTGATGCTTTATACTCGCAAATAGAACAAGAATAAGGTTTTTCCCCTATATGAGTCTTTATATGCTTCACTACAGCACTCCTTTGTGCTGCTTTATAATCGCAAATAGAACAGCAATAAGGTTTTCCCCCTGTATGCGTCCTCATATGATCCACTAAATTACAATTTTTTGCAGTTTTATATTCGCAAATAGAACAAGAATAAGGTTTGTTCCCTGTATGCATCTTCATATGGTTCACTAAAGTATCTTTTCGTGATGCTTTATACTCGCAAATAGAACAAGAATAAGGTTTTTCCCCTGTATGAGTCTTTATATGCTTCACTACAGCACTCCTTTGTGCTGCTTTATAATCGCAAATAGAACAGCAATGAGGTTTTCCCCCTATATGCGTCCTTAAATATTTAACTAACTCACTTCTGTGTGCTGCTCTATGTTCAGAAACTGAACAAGAACACGGTTTTCCACCGGTATGCGTTTTCATATGTCGAACTAAATTTCCTGTTTTAGCTGTTTTATGTTCGCTAATAAATAATGTATAAGGTTTTTCTCCTATAACTGTCTTCACATGGTTCATCAAAGTACCTAGAATATGAATAAGGTTTGTCACTTGTATGGATGTTTAAATGATTAACTAACTTACACTTCCCTGCAGTTTTATGTTCAGAAATGATAGATGACTCAAATTGTTCTCCATGAGTTGTATGTTCCAGAAAATTACTTTCGTCTTTTTCTTCAACTTTACAAAGTAGCTGTTCATCTAAGAGGCTTTCACTTGCTACAGGCATTTCATCCTTTATATCAAGTATCTCTTGTTTAATATCCAATTTGTGACAAGCCACGTTGTCGATAGTATCTTGAGCGTTCCCTTGTCGAGCATCTAAATTTGCAACTGCTTTACTTTCATTGATTTCTGTTAGTGGTTCATGTAACATGCTGATTGTCGCATTAGGCAAATTATATTCAACTAGTCCATGTCCTACGTCCATTTTTGTAACAAAAATGATGATTCCGAATATAACAAATGAAATACCTGAAAGTAAAATGTAGAAGTAAAGTCAGTTCGGTTAACTTTGTTATGTTTATTTAAGAAATATTAACAAGCTCCCTAATCTGAGTCTAATATTCTTACATGAAGGTTAAAGAAGTGCCTGGTTCAGAGAGTGGGATAGCAGCAACAGAGTTTAATTGCTACACCAACCGAAACCACCATCGCCAGCCATTACCGTCTGACATATTCGGTTAGATCAAATGGAATTCCAAAGAACTACTTTAGTATACAGCGTGTCGCCTTAAAGTTAAATATAAATACTTTCTAATGTTGGTTCTATGTTTTACAATTACAAAGAAGAAAATATGTGAAAGAATCGTTTCATTAAAAATTGGAAATTTAGTCATCCACAGATACAACAAAGACAAGAACAGAAAAGATAGCCTTCTCGTTCTTATTCACTAAAGACATTTCAACAGTTCAGATAGTCCCTGTATGTACAGTCGCGGCCATAAAAACCGGGAAAGTTTTTTTAACCAAATTTTCAAAATGCGAAAAGAAGTGCTCACTCTGACAATTATAATTAATAAATGTCATCAAAAGTCATTATTCAGATCTAAACAATGACTTTTGATGACATTTATTAATTAGAATTCTTTTCGCATTTTGAAAATTAGGTCAAAAAAACTGTCCCGGTTTTTATGGCCGCGGCTGTACTACGAGGCGATGCAGACAGGACATCTGTGGGAGTGGCGTGTCTCTATTGGGCAAGTATCTTACAAGACAATCAACTTTATATTGTCTCACTCGAACACTTTATGCTGCGTGCTGTCCCACTCAGAGTATTTGAAATTTCAAATTCTCCCACTTAATTTTTTTTCACAACGTTTTTTGTACAAAGGTGCGAATTTAGGTTAGCCGCAGTTTAAAATTTGTGTTACTTAATACACAGAAATTCCTGTGTAATGTAGAAAATGTGTGTATGAAAGTAAAAAGAAAGGTTAATTTGTCCATGTGGACGGCGTTGCTGCAGTCACAGCCGTTTCTCGCTGCACCGCTTCGTACCAGTACAACACAAATTACTCCCATGTTCACTGCTCCAAACGTTGTCAACTGTCAAATATTTAGCGTTACACGACGGCACCATGGAAATGTCCTGCGTTGTTCGTAGGCGCTACAGTGACTTTATAATTGTAATGGTGTTAATGAAAAATCATTTCAGATGTGACTGCTTTATTGTCAAGCTGAGTGTGCGCCTCCTGAGCAGGCATCCAACAGTACAGGTCACATTATAACATGCCCCCTTTTTTTATACGATTAACAAAATTTAACAATATTACGTTAAACTTAACCAATATATGTACAGTCGCGGAATTAAAAATCCGGGCACTTAAAATGATTCAGTGTATATCTTACTTTACTTTACTTATCACGTTACCTGGTGAAATTAGTCAAAAGTCAAAATAATTACTCGCATATGACAGAATGCCTCATTGTTTAACTGTCAATTGCTAACCTAGAAACGCAAATTACAATTTACATTACCCAAAAATTGCAAAAATCCTCTATAAGACTCGTCCGGATTTTTAATTCCGCGACTGTGCATGACAACATGCAAAATACACATAATAAATTTTAAAGATTTAACCTATCGGGTGTATTACCCTACCGTAACTAAAAATTCTTAAATGTTTACAATCTTTATTTACATTATTTGTACGGTTCTAGGTAAATTGCTCGAATGCAATCGCTCGAAAACGAATTGCTCGAAATCAGTTGCTCGAAAGTCAATTGCTCGAATGTGACTTTGCTCGAATTGCAAGTTTCTTGAACAGCAATTTCTCGATTATCTGTTGCTCGAAAAAAATAAAGTTGTGAGATAACCTTAACTCGAATCAGTTAATATCAAATATAAAAAATAACACAAATTACAAATTATTACCGTTATTAATAAAAAATAGGTATAGGTATGTGATTAAGTTAAAAATTATAAAAACCAAATATTAAATGTTTCTAATATGATATGTTATGTGCTATTTCACGGACATAATCATATATATTTCTGTCATGTCCATAATTATTTACTAATCTTAAAAGTCTCTGTGCACTATCACGATATATTCTTCGACTTATGGTGTGTTGTTGACCGCTGACATATTGTTCTATCCGTAATTTGTTCAAACTCTGCTCCCTCTTTAATGCCGAGATAAATTTGCAGATGTTAAGACCACATAAATTCGATCAAAACATTTTTGAGAAATTGCAGTTCGAGGAACTTCTATTTCGAGAAAAGTTACATTCGATTGATTTTCAAGCTATTGATTTCGAGCAATTGATTTCGAGCAATTGCATTCGAGGAATTTTCCGGGGACGTATAGCCCAGACATATTAGATTAAATTTTACCAAAACATAGAAATAAATAATGTTAATCTAAAAATCGGTAGGAATATTTTTTATTGGTGTGCTGAACAACATACCAAAAGTCCTAAAGCGAAATATGTCGGCTTCATGTAATTTTTGACAAAAGAAAATTAAAAAAAGTTTTTTCCTTAATAATAACGCATATAATTTGCCATTGACCTCTATGGATGTAATGGTAATTACCAACTGAGTTCATATTTTTTTAATTGAAATATATTATGTTCTTTGACAAATTCTGCTTACCGTAGAATGATCGAAGGGCGTAACAACGTGGTTAAACTATAAATCAGTGCGTGTCTACAGCAGACTGCACTTGCATTACTATGTAACTTATACGCGCGTGGTTTTTTGTGATGTTATTGATATAAATTGGTGATAATAATGGAAAACGTTTGTTTTTACTGTAATAAACTACTTAGTGAAGGAAAGTATGTGGTGGTAGGCAAATATTTATTTAAAAGATTATAAACAAAATCAGCTTTATGATTCAGATGTGTCATTGTCTGCACCTAAACTTTCAACAGATATGGCGATCGAACAGTCTTTGATGCGCCTTTGAAAAGTTCAGGGAGGTCTCACTCATGGCCGTGGTATATCTGATAGTCAGCTAGCATATTTCGTGCTCTTTTTTCGTGGATGTCTTAAAATTTGTAGTTCCGTTGAACTGACTGGTATTACTAGAACTTCAACAAAACAACACGTTGAACTTAGAGATTCAAAAAGATCAGTGGATGCAAAATATTGGAACCTTTTTATAAATTGGCTGTCGACCCGCTCTCCTAGGCAGGAATGTAGTTCCTTACGGTCTTTATCATCTGGGTTTGTTGGAGATCAAACTATTAATTGTCATAATGCAATGGAATTGGCAACCATGCGATGAAGGCAGTCCTCGGTTGCAGTTCTCCGACATGAAGCTATCAAGAAAAAATGAACTGTTGCAGATGGTATCCTGTGGGTGTAAATCTGAATGCGGGGCTTGGTGTTCCTGTAGAACTGCAGGCCTTGCTTGCTCAATAATGTGCATAAATTGCAGGGGTCGAAGCTGCAGTTACGATACTCCAGTAAATGAAGTTGAAGTCGACGATGATCAAGACGAAATATAAGTAAGCAACCATATTATACTTAAAACGAAAGAAAGGAAAACAAGATTTAATTTGTTCTAGGTTCCGGTTCTACTCATTTTGTCGACATTAAGTTTTCGAGTTTTATTCTAAAATAAAAATATATTGTATGTAAAAATTTTTTAAATTTTGCTTTTACCTTTTTTGACCTTTTTCCAAACACTAAATAAGCTTCTGGTGAAACAAAGATCCATATATATAATATAATAGGCTTGTCTGGGACGCTGTTTGGTGTGTCCGGGAGGCTGTTTCAGCAGCCAAACCGTAAGAGATAGAGAAAAAAGTAATTAAAGTTATATGTTTGGAATGGTCATGTCAGGTCAGAAACCGAATTTCAATCACGTGACAATTCCGGTTTTCGAGAAATCACGTGATTTTCGTCCGTCCGGGACGCTGGTCCGTCTGGGACGCTGTTTCAGTAGCCAAACCGTAAGAGATAGAGAAAAAAGTTATTAAAGTTATTTGTTTGGAATGGTTATGTCAGGTCAGAAACGGAATTTCAATCACGTGAAAATTCCGGTTTTCGAGAAATCACGTGATTTCTCGAAAACGCGTTCTATTTGAAAAACTGTCTTTTTTGTTTTATTAAATGAGACATTTGTCTCACTGGTTGCTAGTTATTATTATTATTGTATACATGTATGATATAAAATACATGAATAGTGAGATATATACAGTGTGTCCAAGATAAGGAGGGCCAGTATGGGGATCTCGGTAATGGTAAGAGATACAAATTTGGTTAAATGGGAAGAAAGTTGCGCAATTAAAGGACTAAAAAAATGACGTCCAGAAATCCTTGATATGATTTTTCGTTTTTGAATTATCTCAAAAAAACCGAATTTTTGGATTTTCTTTTTTATTTTTTTCTGGCGTTAATATTAAAGTTAGAGCGAAACTGATTAAACTTCTTTATAACAACTTTTAGTGGACTTAATGATTACGTTATCAATTTTTTTATCCGACGTTTCGTCTTCGAGAAACCATCATCAACTTCATTTTTTTAAATACGGTCCTGGTTTTTTGATGCCAAATTTGCAAAGCTCTTGTTACTCTGAATTCAACAATGTGCCACATATTATGATTTAATTACGTTTCGAGCTTTTTTCTGATCATCATCAGAAAATTTTTTAGATACGGACCTGCATTTCTCATAATTTTGTAAAAATAAGTTCATACAGAAAGATAGGCGTTTTTAGATGCCGTTAAAATATTAAAATGCACATCATAATATCATAATTCTGATACATTAATTTAATAAGCAACCAATAACTATTAACAATAAACAACAAATAAATGAACAAAAGATAGGCAGAAAGAATGAGAAAACGAGGCTTGAAAGACTTGAAACAATGTAATAGGTATTTAACGTTTTGAAATAGAAGAAGAACTTAGAAGATTGGTTCTTGAAGCCTTTCAAAGTATAACACCAGTATTGCTGAATAATGTTTTTTATTCTACAGTTAGAAGATGTTATTTATGCATAGAGAATGATGGCAACCTTTTTGAATACCTTCTGTAAATTTAATACCTATTAAATGGTTTCGATGTTCGTTTTGTTATTCTTTCTGTCTATCTTTTGTTCATTTCTTTTTTGTTTATTGTTAATAGTTATTGGTTGCTTATTAAATTAATGTATCAGAATTATGACATTATGATGTGCATTTTAATATTTTAACGGCATCTAAAAACGCTTATCTTACTGTATGAACTTATTTTTACAAAATTATGAGAAATGCAGGTCCGTATCTAAAAAATTTTCTGATGATGATCAGAAAAAAGCTCGAAACGTAATTAAATCATAATATGTGGTACATTGTTGAATTCAGAGTAACAAGGGCTTTGCAAATTTGGCATCAAAAAACCAGGACCGTATTTAAAAAAATGAAGTTGATGATGGTTTCTCGAAGACGAAACGTCGGATAAAAAAATTGATAACGTAATCATTAAGTTCACTAAAAGTTGCTATAAAGAAGTTTAATCAGTTTCGCTCTAACTTTAATATTAACGCCAGAAAAAAATAAAAAAGAAAATCCAAAAATTCGGTTTTTTTGAGATAATTCAAAAACGAAAAATCATATCAAGGATTTCTGGACGTCATTTTTTTAGTCCTTTAATTGCGCAACTTTCTTCCCATTTAACCAAATTTGTATCTCTTACCATTACCGAGATCCCCATACTGGCCCTCCTTATCTTGGACACACTGTATACCTATTAAGTTATATATTGATGGCAAAACACGATATGTATAATAATATCCTGTATAAACCCGAAATACCCGCCTATGCCTTTTTCATCATGAAGCCGACATAGGACCGCTTAGGACTTTTGGTATGTTGTTCAGTAGACTAAATAGAATATTTCTGCCAATTTTCAGATTTACATTATTTTTTTCAAGGTCAAACCCTAATATGTCTGGGCTAGTATTTGTACAATCATAATTGTCATTAGTTGTCACATTATTTCCACAACCATAATTGTCATTAGTTATTACATCCATGTAATCAAAACAATCATTGTTAGAATTAACCTTAATTATATGTCGTCGATTTCTAATGATGATAGATCCAGTAATTAATTTAATTTTATACGAACGCGGAGCATTCCTTATTTTGCATATTACTTCTCCTTTTATATATTGTTATGATACACTATGTGTTGGTTTTGGCTAAATTTGGAATCTATAACAGATATTTGGGATATTAATACAATCTATTTTGACCCATTCAAAAGGTAGAGGATGTTTGAATAAAATTTATTGAATAAATCTAAATTAGAGCAAATTTATTAAGGAAATGATAACTATTAAACGTTTGCAGGTGTTTTGAATCTAGAACGAATAGATAGAAAGTAGTATCATAATGACAAATGCAGATTCTAATAAGAATATAATTTAAAGTAGGCAAGGGTCAAATATCATTATAATATAGAAGGAATTAATAATGAAATAATCGTAGTTAAGAAAAATTTGTTGTGATTAACGTATGTTTCATAAGTACTGGCACAAAATAAAAACTCAAATATTATTAACACAGCAAACTTATTTTCTTAAAATAAGTGGACTATCTGAGAACATAATTTAATTATTTAATTATATGTAACGGCTCGTGCTGTTATACGAGGCGCAATTTTCTTTTTTCTAAGGGTCTGGGCGGCAACAACATCAATTTCCCTGATCTTAGTCAAAATCCTACTACGTAGTTGGTCCCCATTTGGTCAGAAAATTTTGCTTTTTCTTTAAATCTCACATTCGCTAGACATTCCTCTATATAATCAGTATAAAATCCGTCTTTGCCTTTGATTTCTGAGTTCCTCCAAGTAAAGTATTTCTCATCGTCCATCACAATGAACTTGTTGTTTGCAAAATGAATACGCCGAAGATTACGGCAATATCGGGGTATTCGGGCTAGCTGGTTAAGGGTGTATTTTGGACAGTTTTGTCTTTTCGGGTGTTTTTGGCCACTTCTGGTCAAAATTCTAGAAATAGTGGTGGCAGAATTCCAATTCTTCCTGGCTAGTTTCCTTACAGACACTCTAATCTTATTTTTAGCACTTCTTACCACTCTTCTGCACTGTTGGGGGGTGAACAGCTTTGGTTTTCCACTTTCCGGAAGGTTCGTACAAGGGATACCCTGTTCGCATTCCGCTATGGTTCGATATACGATTCTAGGTGATATATCTTGGTTTCGCAAAATACGCACTATTTCAGCTTTAGGCATTTGCCCAACTAAATTATAAATACTTTTTCTAATTATTAATTTGTATGAAATTCTTCGCAAACTGACTACCGATACCCATATGTCAAATTGAAGCCTAGTAAACAAACATACTTTTGTTTCCAAAGCCATCTCGATAAGTTGCATAGGTATCTCATTTGAGCCCCCTTGAATTTTTTGACAAAACTTATGAAACATACGTTATTAAAAAAAACAACTTATAAAACATGTCATTTTCAATTTTAGTCTGATTAAAAATATAGAAATTTACCCTGTTTTTAATGTATTGGTTTGGAAATGTTAAAAAGGGTAACTAATAAAATCTACGTGATTAATATAGAAGCAAAATATCAAGAAATAAGTACGAGAAATGAAGTATAAGTTACAGAAGAGAATTGGAAGATGGTAAAAACTAAATAGATGCAAGAAGAGTTATTACGAAGTGAAGAATTAAAGATTTGGATTGAAACAGCTTTATTTTGAAGAATACAATTGACAAGGAATTACATTAGTTTGAGTATTGCTGAATACTGAGTTCGTGGATACATTCTGGAGGTGAGAGGATCCATTCAAGGAGGAGAGCAGAGGCAGGACCATATCTGAGGTATTCTGTTGGTTACTGACGACAGAGGTTTGTGAATCTTAGAGCTACGGAAGAGGTATGACAGTTGGAGTGCATCAGTGACAGCTAACTTGCCAGAGAGCTGTTTGAAGGAGGGTGATTCCGGAAGGTAGCCGGTACGCGAGCAGAGTAGGACGCAGTCTGTCCTGATAGCTGCCGGGAGTTGAGGAGTTGACAGCTGTTGGTCAGTAGCAGCTAAAAACAAAGATATGCAAAGATACAAAACAATACACCATCAAATTCAAAGAAAAGTTAAAGAGGCAAAAGAGAACTTGTTAAGTGATTTCGACCTCGTTCAGCCATTTTTTCTGTCAGTCCAACTATAGGTTGTCATTAACGAAATTAGTTAAAAATATTCTGCCCGAATTCTTACTGATTACGGCCCTGTACAGTTACATTCAAATTCGTCTTAGCAAGCATTCTTCGTTCAGTGCACAAAGTGCGTATTTGTTTCGACAATCAAGCGTTGAACGCCTAAATAAACCCTTTATCTTTATGTTAAACAGCAACGAAACTCAGGCCTTGGAGCTTAGTGTTTTCTGTCAATAAATTCACGCCTGCAGTTCTTGCAAACTGTACTTTGGTAATTCGACCATTTGAGAATCGCTGTAGCATTAACAAACTCTTTCTAGAACGTTCTTTGTTTAACCTGATTACTGCTCGATAATTAGCCTTTGAAAATAAGGTTCGATAAATCTCTTGTTGCTGCGTAATGCTTAAATACTGTTTCAGAAATCTATCCTGCCTTCCGGCACTTTGTGATCATCACGTAATTAAATTTTGAGTGCAGTCGGCGATAGCCTTCATAGCCGGAGGTGCAAAAAGAACTCCGGGGCGGTCGTGAAGTTAAGGGAAAGGCCCGCGAAACGTTTTATTGGGGAAAACGTCGTTTACCGTGTCGTTTTGTTGCCCGCTCTCTAAGTACAGAGGGACGCATAGTTTGCCATTAGTGCACATATAGATCTAACGTCGTTTGATCATCCCCGATTGTGTACTCGTGTCGTTCGAGGATTATTGCAGTTGCAAATTCCGATTACGTTCGCTGGGCCACCCCGGAAACTAAAGTCATCTTCGCCAGCCCCGTCACCGACTCGCGCTCTCTCTCCCAAGTTGGATCCCCCTGCAGCAGCCTTGCCAAGCTTCCGCCGAGGACGTTATCGCTACCCCAACATGCTTACAGCTCCAGGTATTTATTGTATGTGCGATATGTTTTGTGTGTCGAGATAAGTGGCGTCCGTAATTTTTACCTTGCAACCCCAGTGATCAAAACGTTGCGTACGCTCGCCGAATTTTAGTATTTGATTTGCTTGTTGACATCCGGGGCTTTACCCTGGAGATCTTGTCTTGTATTTTGTAATAACATAGTTAGACATTAAGGTAACTTTGCTTGGGAGCCCCTTTCATGTTCAAGTAGGGTGTGCCTTTCTTTTTATTAAATTTAAACTCGCCTCCGGGCGATTATTTCAGTGTAAACTTGTTTGTAAATTTAACTCATTCAATAATAAATCTTTTAAAGTCAGTCGGTTTATTTGTCGAGTTCTGAACCCCTTCTGGGTTCCTAAGTAATTTAGTTTGGGCAAAGGTCAGGTGTAACTGCAGTTGTAAAGCTAAAGCATGTCTTATGAGCAAGCAAGCTCCAGAATTTGGGCTAGTATTAGTGTTCTTTTGTTACTCTTTAGCAAGGGTGGGCCTTAAGGTAAGTCATTTGTTTATGGCCACTCTTGGTGTTCTATCTGAAGACTCGGTGGAGGCTTGGACAGCGCGGCGAGGACAACCGTGGACTTGGAGGACCTCCCCATAGGCTACGTGTGTGTTCTTGTTTCTAACACGTTTGCCATTCCCTATCTAGAAACAAGTGGCATTTATCTTAAGCAATCCATCAGGGTAAGTGCCGCCGGTTTTTCTTTGTACTCTCGAACCACGCCTTCCCAACTGGGCTAAGTGCGAGTAACCGGAGCAACAAAATCTGTTCCAACACATTAAGATCTGTGTTTTCTGGTAAAGCCGGCGAACCCTGTAGTTTGTACCCGATTTTGGACCGTAAATATGATCAATGTCGATCTGAGGATTTAAAACTGTAACAAACTGGCTGAATGAGAAATGCTCGGAAATTGAAGGACTCCAAAAACTACACGATTCATTTAACATACACAAAAAAATCAAACAACTTGTCGGTGGATACAAAAACCAAACAAATTTGCTAACAGACGATAATAGGAACATTCTACTGGGCACGGAAGAAAAACTAAAAAGATGGAAGGATTATATTGAAGGGTTATTTCAAGATGACAGAAAACAGACATCAGTAATAGAAGAAAGTACAGAGAGTGGCCCAGAGATAACAAATGAAGAAGTAACATATGCACTCAAAAATATGAAAAAAGGCAAAACTCCTGGTCCAGACGAATTACCCGTTGAATTATGGAACCTCCTTAACGATGTCAATATAAATATACTTACAGAACTTTTTAATTCAATTTATAAGACAGGAGACATACCTGAAGAATGGCTGTTGTCGACCTTTATTGCAATCCCGAGAAAAACTGAAGCTAAAACTTGTAACGATCACCGAACTATAAGCTTGTTGAGTCACACGCTAAAAGTACTCTTAAAAATTATACATTACCGGATATATAAAAAACTGGATAGTGATATAAGTGATACACAGTTTAGTTTTCGCAACGGGGTGAGCATCAGAGAGGCATTATTTAGCTTAAACGTACTAACGCAACGATGTTTAGATGTTAATAAAAAAGCATACGCGTGCTTCCTAGACTATCAAAAGGCATTCGATAGAGTTCGACATGACCAACTTCTGCAAATGCTGAAACAAAAACAAATAGACACACGAGACATCAAAATCATTGAAAATATTTACTATCATCAAAAGGCAAACATTAGAATTGATAGTACACTTTCAGAAAATATAAAAATTCTGAGAGGAGTACAACAGGGGTGTATTCTTTCCCCACTACTCTTTAATCTGTATTCAGAAGCCATTATGAGAGCAGCTCTATACGAGGAAACAGCGGGAATAATTGTCAACGGAATTGTAATCAATAACCAAACGTATGCAGATGACACCGTGCTGCTAACAGAAAACATCGAGGATATGCAAAGTCTAGTACAGAAAGTGTACGCAGTAAGTAAACAATGCGGCTTAGACCTAAATTTAAATAAAACAAAACTCCTAACCTTTACGAAGTCTCCAGAACCCAACATTCAACTGAATGTTGACAATCAAACCATAGAAAGAGTATATGAATACAAATATTTAGGAACCATTATCAACAGCAATAATGATTCTTCAAAGGAAATAAGAACAAGAATCGAAATCGCACGTAGCACCTTTATAAAAATGAAACAATTCTTCTGTAATAGAAACTTAAACATAGACCTTAAAATACGTATGTTAAAATGTTATATATTCAGTATCATGATGTAAAGTATAGAAGCCGCCACACTGAACAAAGCAATGACAAAAAAGTAGAATCTTTTGAAATGTGGCTCTACAGAAGGACACTCAGAATATCATACGTTAAAAGAGTTACCAACAACGAGGTCCTAAGAAAACTATTAAAGGAATTAGAACTAACTGATGAAATAAATAAACGTAAACTCCAGTACCTAGGGCATGTAATGAGAGGAAAGAGATACCAGCTACTTCAAATTATTATACAGGGCAAAATTATAGGAAAACGCAGCATTGGACGAAGAAGAATCTCGTGGCTTCGCAACTTAAGAGAATGGTTCAATTGTTCAACAAACCAACTTTTCAGAGCAGCAGTTAACAAAACGCAGATAATCATGATGATTGCCAACCTTCCAAAGAAGACGGCATCTTAAGAAGAAGAAGAAGAAGAAGAAGGTCAGTAGGAGCTGACTGTCAGTGTTCGTGAGCATAACATTACAGCAAGCCTAAGAAAGGGTCCAAGCTGCTGACGTCAGAAGGACGGTCAGAAGGTGGGTAATAATCTTGTTCTATTAACGCTAATGCAAATAAAAAACAATTTAAAAAGTGCAATTAATTATAAACAATTACTTACCGTATCATATAGAGTTAATAGTCTACAATTAGAATTGAGCATTTGTCATATTTGATTTGAGATTGGTTGTTGACATTTAGTTTGACAGTAGAGGTGACAATTAATTTCAAAGTACAGTTGAAAAATATTTGCAAATCAAACTTACAATACAGAGCAACTAAATAATCGAACTCAAAGCCCTGAAATAGTCTCAAGTGTTATCATTTTTATAATTTGAAACTTTTGAATATCTTAGAAGCATAATTCAATTCAAAATAGAGTAGCCAGTGACTTTCTTAAAAATCATAAAAATACAAATAATCCTTTATCTTCTATTGAGAAGAAATGTAACATCTTTCTTAAAAATAATTCTAATGTTGTAATTTTACCTTCAGACAAGGGCAATGTCACTGTAGCCTTAAAGCGTGATGATTACATCTCCATAATGCAGACCCTTTTGCAAGATAACAAGGATTATCAACCTTTAAAAAAGGATCCCACAGCGTCTATTGAGACTAAGAATAATAAATTAATTAGAGATTTACATAATAATAATTACATAAATACCCCCACGTATAAACGATTAATTTGTCATAATTCGGTTTCTCCTAAATTGTATGGTTTACCTAAAATACACAACCCTGACGCACCTTGTCGACCCATTGTGTCCTCAACACAATCTCCAAATAAAAAAACTGTCCAAATATCTGGCTGAGATTTTAGGGCAAGCTTTCAATGATTATAATAGTTTTCGTATCAAAGATAGCTTCGCCTTCAGCGAAAAAATTAATCATTTTCAGTTACCACCCGATTATGAGGTTATTTCACTAGATGTGGTGCCTCTTTTTACTAATATCCCAGTAGATTTACTTATACAGGTTGTTGAAACTAATTGGAATCTTATAGAACCACTAGTATACATAAATCACAGTTCATTAATCTTCTTAAGTTCATTTTTGATTCAACATATTTTTCCTTCAATAATACTTTTTATAAACAAATCTTCGGATCTCCAATGTTCTCAACCCTTTCCCCCATTCTTGCCGAAATCATAGTCAATACCATCATAAAGGAAATTGTCCCCAAGTTGGCTTTTCAATTTCCGTTTCTTTACCACTGTGTTGATGATTTAGTTTGTGCAGTACCGGTCGACGATGTTGATAATGTGCTGAATGTTTTCAATGGTTTCAACCCCCACATCCAATTTACAGTGGAAAGAGAAAAGGACAGATCGGTCCTCTTTTTGAACACTCTGGTCATCGGAACGAATTCCAACACCATTAAACTAGACTGGTATGTTAAACCAACCAGTTCTGGCCGTTATCTGAACTTCCATTCTATACACAACATTCAACATAAATTGAATGTAGTGAAGGGGCTCAAGCACAGAATCTTAACGATCTCACCTTCTGATTTTCACACAGCTAACCTCAATAAATTAATTAATACTCTTAAATTAAAAAATTATCCTATTTCTTTATTAAATTCTATCTTATTTTCCACCACTAGGGGCAGGATCAATCCACCAGAAAATTCTGATAATAATAAAAATGATAAACCTCCGCTGTACAAAAGTCTCATCTACGTCCAAGGTCTATCTCATATTTTTAAACAGGTTTTTCGTAAGTTCGATCATATTATCATTGCAAATAAGCACCATCATATAATAAAAGACTGTTTTTCAAAATTAAAGGATAAAACTCCAGCTCTTTTAACCCCGAATGCCGTCTATCAGATAAATTGTAGTGGTTGTACTTCTACGTACATTGGTCAAACTTCGCAAAGGTTGAAATCGAGAATTGCTCGACATAAAAGCGACTCTCGTCTTAAACCCAAAGCCTGCGTCCTTGATAAACATGTCAACAGCACTGGTTATTGTATGGATTTTGAAAATGCAAAAATCGTTACCACTGAATCAAATTCTAATCACCGCACCTTCATCGAAATGTGCCACATTTTTGGTACTAATAACACCTTAAGTTCAAATACTGACATTGACCATCTGAGTGTCTCCTACCACCTTTTGCTAGCCATGTCCAATAATGATTTCTCTTTAGAATTTCTCCAACCGAGACAGCCCAATAGGTAGATACTTTTGTATTGTCGACGATAAGGAAATGGTCAGATTATCCAAAATACCGACTGAAAACGAAATGATTAATGTTTCTCCTACTCCTCTTAAAGTTTATGATAATCGTGGTGAGCAGGGATTGACAAAAATAATCGTAAAAAACTGGATTGTGATGAAGTAAAAACAACGGCGATGCTCCGAAACTCTGATATATTGTGGATGTATGCAAGGTGGCAAAATGTTTTTAACGTGCCAGGCTGGAATTGATTTATGGAGAACTTAACGAAGGAACAAACATACAAGTCACGGATATTTTTTTTACCATTCATTAATGAACCAGCAAGTAATTGCGATTTATATGACTTTACACTGTATTCTCAACGATGGAAGCACAGCCATAGGTACAACGTGTGTCGTTACATTTGACCAACCACTCTACTTCAAGGCAAAAAAAAAGTTGCAACGGTAAATAAAAGTTCTCCGTTATCAAAGATAATCGTTAGACTTGGAGGCTCTCATTTACTCATGTCGTATACTTCGGATCAGTTGGGTACATAATGGCTGGCAGCGTTCTGAAAGAAGTAATAAGCATTATTTTTGCGCCGAATTCCGTACACAAAATGTTATTGGGTCATGCGTATTCCAGAACTGTCAGAGGTCACACTTTGCTCCACGTTGCTTTGTCCAGAATTATTTTCGATGAAATAACGTTAGATGACAAAATAAATTAACAATTGAAACTTTATCTTGATAACTTAGACGAATAATCATTCGAATATGTTGAAGCATCGAACGTCATGGAAGAAGTAAAATTGTTATTTGTTGAAAAAATTGCTGAAATAAAAACAGAGGGCCCACTGCACAACTGTGGGTGCAATACCCTTCACTCGATTTTTTGACAAAAATGATCGCCTATACGAAAAAATTACCCTCTACCTTCTTTTTAGACAATTTCCTTATCTTCATTTTTGCTCAGATGTATTTTTATCGTAGAGTCGATAGATACCGATATATTCGCGAAAAATGATTTTTGAGTCCAGTATCAACCCTTTACAGCGTTGCCAAATTTTTTGCGTACAACCCCATCCTCAGGAATTTTGCTACTTCTATTCAGGACACTGAAACACACCTGAAAAGACCTTATTTGCTTCTACATGAATTATTCCGTAGTTTCGGCCTAAATGCACTGGATTGTAGGCAAATTATATTTAACTAGTTCATGTCCTACGTCCATTATTATAACAAAAATTATGAATCCAAAACAAATGGATTATCTGAAACAAAAGTCAGTTAACTACGTTATATTGATTTAAAATATTAACTAGCTCTCTATTCTAAGTCGAATATTCTTACTTACATGAAAGAAGTGCCTGGTTCAGGGAATGGGATAGCAGCAACAAAGTTGGATTGCTACACAAACCACTATCGCTAGCCATTACCGTCTGACAAGATCGATTAGAACAAATGGAATTCAACAGAACTACGTTAGTATACAGCGTGTCGCCTTAAATTTAATTATACCTACTTTCTAATGCTGGTTCTATGTACAGTGCCTTCAGAAATGACCGAACGCTGATTACGGACGTATGTAGGCAACCAATTTAACAGCAATCGGTATTACTGTATAACATGAAAACCATTCTCCTTTAATTTTCGTGGCAGTGACGTCCGAGTAGGTACTGGGGGTAAAACTTTATTACCTTACCATTTATTAGTTTCTCATTCAGTAAAAATAAATAACACGCAAAGCAACGTAGCTCTTATGAAAACAGTCTTAATTTTTCAAAATTACAAAATTTTACCTCGCAAGGAGTAAACTAAGGTAAATCGGAATAATGTTATACAATACATTTACAATACATTTTTTATTATACACATTTTATTGATACAACATTTATCCAAACGTCTTGATATAAAGCGGGAACTACAATTCCAAACACATCAATTCAATTTTTAAAGTTAGTTTTAGGATAAAATAGTACATCTCACTTAAGTAATTAGCCTATTCTACCCTAAATGCCATCAACAAATAACGATAACAACTTAAAAAGTAACTGTAAAACATAAAACACATCTTATTGTACTAAAGTTATGATGAATTTATCACTACAGCCAACTGACAACTGACTTAAAACACTACACAATAAGGACACAGAAATTGTCTATAAAAATTATTGGAAATGTTGACCATTATTTTGTAGACACAAATTAATCCGACGTATACAGTGAAAATTCATGAACTGCGAACACGAGTAAATCAAGGCGAATTTACGATTGCCTAAAAATACGCCAAGACCGATGGACAGTCGATCTAAGGTACTCTGATATTAATCCACGGGTCGTCTGCGTTGATTGTTTAAGTAATTGTTCAACACAGACGCTTTGTGTAATTTTTTTAAATTAATTATTATATCACAGATAGAATGTATAAGGTACTGTTATTCTGTAATTAATTCAGGTGATAAATTCAGAGTTGAAAAACAGGATTTTTAGAGATTAACAGTACAGTAAAAGAAGGTGGTTCTCAAAGTAAAACGCATTCTGAAGAAAGAAATAATTTCTAACTCAGTAAAAAAAAAGATGCAAACAAAAATAAAACTATTTTTATTTCAAACAACAAAATTCAAGAAGTTTAAATTAGCTCTTGTTCAAAGAGCCTGTCTTATTGCGCTAAACAATATCCTAAACGATCATAGAAACTTCGCACATTAGCCGACGACGTATTAGTGCTAGTACTCTGAACAACCCTTTTAATTTTTAAACGTAGTTCTTCAAATCGTTAGTTGTAGTGAAAACGACTTTTCATAGGAAGTTTTAGGCATTTCTGTCACAGTTTCACAATATTCCATACTTCTGAAATGGCCAACGGGAAGAATATCGCAGCTAAATCTACTAGTTCTGCAATTTATTTAAATGAATAATCTGGATAGTCATTAGCGGTAATACAAACCTCTTTTAAATTCCTGTCGTCATTGGGAACATTAGGCCTTTTGTGCTTTTGGGGAGAAACACATCCAAATTTTCCAAAATTTGAAATAACTCCATGTAACGTTGATAACGATAAAGAACGCCTATTTTCAAATGTTGTGAAAGAATTTTGAATTTCCTGGACCGTTGGACCCTGATAATACCATTTTACAATTTGCACTGAACCGTTGCTTCGTAGTTATCGATTTTAAAATAGAAATGGCAGCAGATATTATTTACTGACAAAATACGCGAACTGTCAAAGTCAAACTCTCGGCATTTGTAAATTCGACATATCGTCTGCCGTGTTCGTAGTAAGAAAAATCTCTCTGTATATTATCAACTACTCTTCGCAAGTCCTCCTCACTTATATTTTGTATTTTCTGTTGAATAGCTTGTTGTAATTCTTCTAGTTTGTGTAAACGGTTGCTGTATATTTTTAGTTTTTAAATGCCCAAATAAATACAAATTTAATGATGTCAAATCTGATGAACGCGAGATGATCAGGAAAATATACTTGCAGTAATATAAAGCAATGGTCACAGTTGCTGTGTAAACTTTTTACTATCTCAGCTGAGATAGTCAAAGGTGTAAACTGTTACGCCATCTTGTTGAAAGTACTCCTGTCTCAGTTCATCATCGTGTAGTTGCTCAATAAACCGTTCCAAATATTGTTACGATATCTTTCTGCGTTAATCGTATAATTTAAAAAAAAAGGACCAATAATTCGTCTTCTTGACATAGCAACACATAATTCATTTTCTTATATGGGTATTTCGCCACTCTGCAAATTAAAATATTAAATAACGAAAATATTAACAACGAACGTTTCGAGGGACAATCTGCCCTCGTTATCAACGAATAACAATTAAAACTAACAAGAACTTATCTTTTTTTCACTGGAAGAAAAAACGACCAACCTCCAATGAATTTTCTGACATTGACGTTTGTTGATATCTGTACCTACTTGATCTCATCTTTAAGAATCGATAGCCAACTATTGTCTAAAAATATTGAGAAAGACGACACGCATTTTTCTTCGTTAAGTAAAATGTATGCCGTTTCCTTAATTTTTCGCCTTGTTGACATCGATTCTTTAGACAAGATCTTTGTGTTGTCCCATTGTATTTTATGGTTTTCATCCCAAGCATGTTCTGCCAGCTTAGACTTATTGAATTGATACGTTTTCAACATATTTTTATGTTCTTTAACTCTTACTGCTAAAGGCCTGGATGTTTCACCGATATAATATTTCCCGCATTCACAGGGAATACTATATATACAATTCCTTGAATGCTGTTCTTCGTTGAACGGTTTAGTTTTTGTAAGAACTGACCGTAAAGTATTCATCGTTTTGAATACCGTCCTAACATTGAATCTATTTCCAATTCGTCTAATTTTGTCAGATATGCCTGGAATATATGGTATAGTAAGAGTATTATATTTTTGAGTGTCATTCCTTTGTATGTGTTTGGCATTGCTTCGTGTATTGAAAATGTTCCGAACAAGAGTCTCTGGATAGCCATTATCTTGTAAAACATTAATAATAAATTCTTTCTCTTTTTTGAAAATTGTATCATTAGAGCAAACAACTTTGGCTCTGTCGCAAAGACTTTCTACAACGCCTGTCTTTATGTTTTTGTGATGGTTAGAATTAAAATGTAAGTACCTATTAGTATTGGTTTTCTTACGGTATACTGATGTTTCAAAAGTATTTATTGTGCGTGTGATTAGTGTATCAAGAAAGGGTAACTGATTGTTTTGCTCTGTTTCTAATGTGAATTTGATGGAGGTTTCTTTACTGTTAATATGTTCAAGAAATTTGTCCACCTCATCTATATCATGAGGCCAAATTGCAAAAACATCATCGACATATCTCCACCAAACTACTGGTTTGTTGGTGTACGTGTAGACATGTTGTTGTTCAAAGTCTTCCATAAAAATGTTACTAACAATGGGAGATAAAGGTGAACCCATTGCCATCCCGAAATCTTGTTGGTAAAATTCATTGTTTAGTTGAAAATATGTCGTTTTAATGCATAGTGTTAAGAGTTCCATAATGGTACCAACGTTTAATGTTGTTCGTGTATGTAATGTGTTATCGTTTTGTAGCTTATGTTTAATGATGTTGAGTGTTTTGTCTACTGGAACATTAGTGAAGAGACTAACTACATCGAAACTAACCATTAAGTGTTGTGTGTTTATGTTTGCTTCTTTAAGTTTTTCAAGGAAATGGGGCGTGTTCTTTATATACGTGTCTGTATTTCCTGATATAGGAGTCAGTATCTTAAGTAAATATTTAGCTAAACTGTGACAAGGAGAACCTATAGAACTAACTATTGGCCTAAGTGGTACATTTGGTTTGTGTATCTTTGGTAATCCATAAAAATGTGGTGGTTTACTGTAGTGTGGTGTTAGCGTACGTCTTACAAAATCTGTAAATTGTTCTCTGTGTTTGTAAAGTGTTCTGTATATTTTTGTTTCTATTGTATGTGTTGGATCTCTATTTAGTTTAGTGTATTGTCCCTCACTAATTAGTGTTAAAAGTTTTTCGTTGTATGTGGTTGTGTCAAGTACTACTGTGGCGTTGCCTTTGTCTGCAGGTAGAATTTTAATTGTGTTATCGGTTTTTAGTGTGTGTAGTGAATGTTTTTCTTGTTTGGATATATTTTGTCTGATTGTGTAAGGTCGTTCTAGTATGATTTTGTTTCTAATTCTGTATTCCTGTCTAATGTCTTCTGGAAGTTTTTGACAAGTCTCTTCTATAGCTGTAACTAAATCAAGTTTATTAATTCGTTTTGGCGCCACTGCGTAGTTGAGCCCTTTGCCAAGAACTAATTTGTCAGTGGCGTTTAGTTCTTTAGAAGACAGATTAACTACAGTTTTATTTAAAAAAGTGTCACTGTTCTTTAGTGTATTTAGTTCAATTGTGTGTTTTTCTTGTATGAGGTGTTGGTACTTTTTTAAATGTGTACGTTTTTGCTCTGTGTGTGTTTTATTGTAGGTATTACTAATAGAGTTGTACATACGATTGAAATCGTCTTCCCGTACATCCCTTTGCATAACCTGTTCCAGTTTGTTTATGTCAGAAAATAGTATCACTTTGTTATGTCTGTGAAACTGTATTCTGTCTCTAACTAGAGCTTCACTAGCTCTTTTCATGATATTACTAGAACGAGCACTTACATAAGGTGCTTTGAGTCTAAACCCTTTTGGAATAATACAGCTATTTCTACAACGACATAGGAAAGTTATACTATTTTCAGAGTGTGCCAGCTTCTTGTAAAGTGTTTCCCAACTTCGGAAGTTACTAGTTATATTAGGCCCATACCTTTGATTAAGATAATCTCTGAAACTTCTTTGTGGCGTGAATTCATAATTCATTTTCTTATATGGGTATTTCGCCACTCTGCAAATTAAAATATTAAATAACGAAAATATTAACAACGAACGTTTCGAGGGACAATCTGCCCTCGTTAAGAACTATGACAATCTTGAATTAATGTATTTAATGTTTAATAAATAGTCGAACTCAGTTATTATGATTATTATTATTACAAGTGCTCGAACAGTCCCCCTTCTTGAGCTAAACAATAACTCAGTCGATCATGAAGACTCTGCCTCGCATTTGCTAACATTTGTGGAGTAATTGTGGCAAAAGCTAATTTTATTTCTTAGCTCATCTAAAGTGAGAGGTCGTACATCTTTTTGCCGATAGTTTAACACGACTCGGTCCCGCGGCCTCGTTGGAGGGCGGGCGAGGGCTAACTACTACTAATGGCGACTCTTGTTGATTTGGCCCTGGCAACTCAGTCGGCCAATGGTGTTCTCCGTGGTAGGCGGAGCAGACCTAAGTGCAAGCGCGAGAGAGAAAGAGAGAGAAAACAAAAAGAATGATATTTACACAGGTTTTTAATTGTTTGAACATATATACAAAAGAGAAAAATAATAGGCTATGTATTTGATGACGCCTCGAAGCTTCTGGTGGGGTGGGGTCGCCGTGTTTCGTCCCGGGGCTCTTCCTCTCGTGGGGAGGGGCGTGCGTGCCGGGGACGACGGAGGTTCTGGCGCTGGAGGCGGCTCGGAGGGCTAGGTGTGCGGCCTCGCCGGCTCGTCGGGCCGGATGGCTGCGGATTGGGGCGCCTGGGCGATGGTGACGGGCGGCGGCGGTGTCGGCGGTGGCTGGACGGTATGCGCGCTGGAGAGGAGCGGAGGGACGGCCGGGGGCGGTCGCGTAGCTCCTTGGTCTGCCGCGGATCCCTCCTGTGGTAGTGGGGTGTACCCTGGACCTTGCTTCGGGCCGGCAGGGCTACTGTGGGGAGCTGGGGGCGGCGACTCGACTCGGCGGGGGCGCAATATGCGTCCCACAAGGACTGCAGTTCCCGTGTCTCCTCGGCGCTTAGGTGCAGCTCCAACTCCACTTCCAACTTTCGGGGGCGGCGGAGGACCTGTCGCTAGCGGCGGTGCGGGCGGCGCGGTCCGGGCGGAGTCTGGTCGTACAGGGCTTCCTGTCCCGTGGGCGTGTTTCGGAGCTCCGGGGTCCGTGGGCAATACTGCGGGGATGCGATGTCCGCGCGGTGGGCGGCGGCGGCGGGCGATCTTGAGTGCGGCCGCAACTGTAGACAACGGCGTGCCTTGAGGGTCAAGGGCGACTCGGGGTTGGGGGTAGGTGAGGGGCCGAACAGGCGTTGGAAGGTCTCCTGGAGTCTGTAAAAATATATGAGACTGATTAGTGCGTGGGGGGGGGCGTCTTCGGAGAGGCCGGCTGGCGGCGGCGTCCTGTGGAACGGGGAGGAAGGAATGTCCTTACTCCATGGAGGCGGTGACTCTGCAGGCGATGACGGCAGTGGTTTGGGGGGGGCGGCCGGCGTGTCGGGCGGCTGGATCCGGCTTCGCTTGGGCAAATTCGGCTAAGTGCCAGGAGCTCGGCGAGCACCACTGGCGACTAAATTCGAGTCCGCGACTTTTTCTAAGTCCCAGGAGCTCGGCGAGCACCGCTGGAGACTAAGTGCGGCTGAAGGAATTTTTCTAAGTCCCAGGAGCTCGGCGAGCACCGCTGGAGACTAAGTGTCGTTGAAGCTGGAGTAATCAGGCTGGCTGGACCGAGGGCGGTGGCTGCTGGATGCTGGCTGAACTGCTGGCTGGAACTCCGTGCCCTTCTCAAGAAGCCCGGGGTTTATAAAGGTCTTGCCGGCTTTGTTTGCCGATTCCTCGCTCCCGATTGGCTGAACGGCAGTGGGGACGTTTGCAAATTTGATAGGAATTGAATTCGCGGCTTTGATCTCCTCGGCGCGAAGCGCTATCTTATCGCTTACATGGGCATTGCTTCTGTCTTCTTAAAACTTGAATTTTGAGTTCTTATTCGACATGTTTCGCCCGCATATTAACAAAGTTAGGATTGATTAAATTATTTCTATACTATAAGCCGCGCGGTTGTGACGCCGATCTTTTTAGATGCCGCGGCGTTTGCGGGCTTATCACTTTCGTAGCGAGAGGAAAGAAACAAAAATCTCTGCATTGTTTGCGCTTTCTAAAGACTTGAATTTTGCGTTCTTATTCGACGTGTTTCGCCCGCATATTAACAAAGTTAGGAATACTTAAATTATTTTTACAATAAAAGCCGCGCGGTTTGTGATTCGCGGACTCCCTGGTACGCGGCCTTGCTGCCCCGTGCTTCCACTGTTTAGGTGATTTTTTTCGCATGCTCCGGTGGTCGGTGTTTTCTTTAATTCAATCAGCCCTCGCGGCGTGGGTTTTCATTGTTCCTCGATTTGAACGCGAGTTTTTAATGCCTGGATTTTATTTCAGACTATCCGGTGCCGGTGTTTATTGATGCTCTTTGAGTTTTATTTTCTAAACTGCTTAATCCTAAAACTGTCTGTTCCTCTCGTCGCTGCAATCTTCGCAAACTTTATAGTTTTATGGTGCTGTTATTTCGGCCCTTTGCCTACTTGGAAAAAAAAGTATGCTTTCTACCGCGGGCGGCTGCGGATTATTTCATACGTGCATTGTTTATGTTCACCCTGACCTTATAACATTAGTAAAAAGGAAAAGAAACAGACCAACACCTCAATTCGCGTAATGTTGGCCCTTTTTAATTAATGCGCCAGCTTCCCTGTGTTTTTGAGCGGTTTACTGCCCGGAACACTTCCTTTGTCGCGCTGTCATCTTGTTTTGATGGGTTTATGAAGGTTATGCTCTGGGCCGTAATGCGGCAGCTCCTTGTAAATTTTTGGGACGGCTGCCGCTATGCAGATGTTTAAACTGCGTCTTTGAATTTTGGCGATCTGGTAATGAATGCCGCGTTTTGATACTTGTTGCGTGGCGAGGGCGTAATCGAATTAAATTTTGATAATGGAGGCCCTTGCGTGCCTCCTGAATCATATCAAGTTATAGCTTTTAATGTAACCCCAAATAAAATAATCGTTCATAGATAGGTCGGGAGATCCAAACATCTTCTATTGTAATATTCTGCTGCTGAAAGGCAATAATTATGTGGTTCTACAATAGATCCAAATATTTGTTTCCATTTAATGTGCCATCAATAAAAAAGGGACCAATGACTGTGTTTCCTGTTAACACCAGTCCACACATTTAGCTTTTTAGGGTATTGAGTGCGGTAGTTATAACGTTGATGTAGATTTTATTTGGACCAATATTGTTTCAGATGTATTATGATGGCTACGAATAGGAAAAATACTGTCGTCAGTGAACAAAATGTTATTAAGAAAATCTGGATTTTGATTGCATGGTTTCATAATGGTTTCGCAAAATTGCATCCTTGAAAAGCGGTCTATAGGAAATATTTCCTGACTATTCAATTCACCTGTCATCTGTCAAAAATGGACCAATGAAAAAGTCAGATTTTGCATTTCATAGCCAACCAAAATAAATTGTAGTGACTATTGTACTAGTACTCAAGTGACTGTTTTGAACAAATTAAAATATTTATTGAAGATGTTTGCACAAATTGTATTTTAACATGTGTAACTACGGACGAGTCTTTTTAATTTGGAAAATGGGTTTGGTTCACTGAATAGTCCTCCGAATACTATTCGTAGTCGAAGTTAGATAGACTATTTTTGGGGTTGTATCACTCATGTCCATTGCCTGTGCAATAGGACCGGTTGCTCCGCAACTCGTCCTATTTGTAACCACACGCAATGTACCTTCGTGATACCTACTATCGCAAAAATAATCGACACAACTTATAGTATTATAAGTGAGTATTTTGAATTTTAAAATATTTATATCCATTCTCTTTCAATATTTTACGACTGTCTATTCCCACCCCTGAGAGATCTGTAAGGATTTTCTTCCAGTGCAGAGCATACAGTTATTTTTTAATTGACGCCTTTTGCACTTTTTTCAACAACGGATTTATGGTTTTTCGGATTAACGCAACCGAATGGTTTAAAGTTATTAGCTATTCTTCTGATAGTAGTTACAGAAAGCGAAGGCCGATTTTCAAAAAAACATCACAAACATACCTGCAATTTATCGCAAGGATTTTTTTTGTTTTTTTTTTTTAAATTTTTGGTACTCAGTCAACAGATGTTAGGCCAATTACAGGCGTCGCTGTACATTTTATGTGGACTTCTAACCCCACTAACGACTGTCATGATGTTATTATGACATCTGGGACCAACTATTTCCATGGCAGCCATACCACGAGGCGCCGAGAGATGCAGCCGTGGAACTCCCATCCATGTTCTGACCAGAAAGAGCGTTGCTTAACTCAATTGATCGAACGTGGACGCTTGTTCTAGCTACGCCACCCGGGACCTTAGGACTTTGACGTTTAGGAATGTCCTAATACCTATGTGTCATATAACAATCCGGATATTTTCCTCGACGGATTAAACATTAATACTAAACAACAGTTTTTACACAAAATAAATTATATAAACAGAGTCTTAAAATACAAGATTATACTTCTTTCTATTTGAAATTATGTACCACTTCAAAAAGATATTTACAACAATACATTAAACCGTCTCTGTATCTAGTTACCGTGTATACTTTGTACCTGTGGATCATCTGTAGGTATATTACGTACTTGTCTATAACATTTGTCAATAGTTTTCTTCTATAAAGTATCTATGAGTTTTAGAAAAATCGCAACATTAGATTTTTTACCAAGATCTAAAACTTATATATTACGTAATTATCTATAGATTTTGTCAAACAAATTTTTATTAGTATAGTTTTTGAAAAAATTCGAAAGATTTAATTTTGACAAGTAGTAAAAGAAGGTTGTGTGGTAACCACACCCCATTTTTTCCACATGTGATGCTATTGCAAGATAAATATGTAATTGGTTTTATTTATTTAGCGTATGGCATATATATTCATCCCAATAATAATATATTAACACATACAGAAAATAAAGGGTGTAAATCTAGTTCCCGTCTGTAGATTTACTGAAAACTAATCTGAAAAGATAGTTTGGTTTATTGAATAGTCCCTTGAATCTCATTCTTAGTCAAAGTTAACTAGATTATTTTTACAATGGTATCACTACCACACCACAATGGACATTCTTGATACCATCGCAAAAATAGTCGACTAACTTTGGCCACTCGTGCATGGTATTGTAAGTGATTAATTCCTTCATATTTATAATAATTTGAAATTACCATGGTTTCGGTCAGTTTCATAATAATAAAAATTCAAATTCAAAATTTATCTGCGGTTAAAAATATCTTAGAATTTAATCGCTTCTGAATAATTTTGTCACCATTATTAAAGGTGCTTCAAGTGAATTTTATCTATCCATTCAGAAAATATTAGTCACGCCTAATATCCCGCGTGCATGTAAACTAGCCTGAATACATTTCTACGACTTTCTGCCAAACTTTTTTGCTGCGTGGAAATATATCTCGTAAATTTTCTGCTCCAAAATTACTCGTGCTACGCACTCTGAATTTTTGTGGAGCGGCAAATTTACTTGACAAGTTTCTTATAACATTCTAATACAAAACATCAAAATTTAATCGGCTATTTTAATGTAGGGATGCTTGGGATATTACTGTTGATTATATACACCGACTTTGATAGTGACAATTTCAAAATTCATAAGCTCTTACCCTTTCGAGTGTCGAGGTGAAAGTCGCACATTTACATACGAAAAAACGACCGCACCAATTATTTATCTCGCAATAGCACTCTGGCCGAAGAATGACTTTGTACACGATACAAACAACATACAGAAAAAAATAAAGACAATCGAATTGCAAAACAAATATTAAAATTAAATCAAATGAAAAGAAAAAAAGACAGGTAGGTACATCGGAAGGCCCAGAAAAGTTATTACGCTGAATTTGGAACAAGCATATGGATTAATCCGTGAGCTGAAGAAGACGACGACTCCACTGTCAAAGTCAAGTTAATTGAAGAAATAAATTTTGAAGCAAATAAGTATTATTCTCCAAATATAGAAAATATTCAAATATTTTTACGTGGATTTTAGCTGGGACACACTATGTAATTTTAAAAAAATGTTAAGATATTGAATCTTGTCATTATAACAAATACTGATTTACTTTTTCTATTTACGTGATAAAATACGAAGATTACTACATACATTTATAATGATAATGTGACTACTAATAATAATAACAATAAAAATGTTTACAGGCAAAATAGTTGCAAGTGATCGGACGGACATTACATTCACCAACAAAAAAAAAGAAAAACATTTCGATACCAAATGATGCAAATGCCATACAAAAAGAACAGGAGAAAATTACAAAATACCTACTTCTAGCAATCGAACTAAAAGATCTGTGGGAACAAGAAATAGTAACAATAATACCAATCATCCTCTCCAGTGGCGGCTGCTCCATAGGGGCGCAGGGCGTCAACAGTCTATATGGCATTAGAAGAAAGTAACTATTCTATAACAGAGAGAATATAATTCCTTGAATTTTCAGCCAATCGTTATCAGTTAAATTTAGGACATTGACTAATAGGACCTTCTACCATACTAACAATATAGCAACTCCCGATTTTCGATTTGGTACAAGCTAACTTGGTTTCACGTGTCAAATGAACTAATTTAGAAATGCCAATTGATTATGCTAGGACAGGTCGTGCGTTTTAAGCATAAAAAGTAAAAAAAAGTGTGTTTGGGACCAACTTTGATCATTGGTATTGATACGTAATAAAATAGCATTACGCTGTCCCCGCTATATACTTTAAATCATTATATTCTCCTCCTCGATATAATTCGTAGTGTGCCTAATAATCTATCATTTTTTAAGAATATCATTTCGTTATAATCCCAATACTAGAAAATTTTCAGCATTGGGATTATAGCTTATAGTATTCATCAAGGAATCATCGATAATAAGCGTACTACTTATATTGCCCCTGAAAATATAGTTTATATCATCTATCCAACCGTTATAATATAACCAGGTTTAAGTAATGCGATTCGGAGGTAGCTATCTATACCGCTTAAAACATATCAAACAATATCCACAAAGTCAATCAACATAACATGAGTTATGTGTCACCACACTCGCTCATATCAATCCACCGAGCGGCTGACAGCTCCCGAGGGCGATCCGTAATAGGGCCCAAACTTAAATGGAAATTATGGGCGCAAACACTTACCTAAGCAACAGAATTGAGGTGAGCAGTTTCAATGTGATAGGAAGGTTAACTACTCTGATGCAGCTAAAAACGTCGTAAACTGGTGGGTTTATTTACAAACATAATAATCCCGAAATTTAATGCAATCCAAAAATAAAGCCAGTCGCCTATAAGCAAATGTGGTGCAATCTTTGACATTGAAAATGAATTATTGAAGTTTCGAGCACCGTTTTAGCAATGAATTAGTTTTTATCGGTATAGCTGCTTGCAGAACAATGAGAAGTGAAGTTGGGCCTTCACGATTTGATACCTTCCATGACTTACGTAAACGTTTAATTCGCATAACTAAGTATTCTCAACATTAGCTTTAAAGGCCAATACCGTTATCTGAAAAGGTTGAAATAAAAAAAATTGGATTAAATTTCAACCTGCTAAGTAAAGTTGAAACTCGCATTTTATAAGACATTTGTCTGTGACTATTTTCAATAAAAACAAATTGATTTTCGGATGTGATGTATGCGTGTTTTTTCCATTATTAATTAAATTATGGTGTGTCGTTAACACTCATGCACATTTTGTGCTGTGTTTAAATAATTTCTTTTGGATTATTAAAATTAAACATCATTGCTATGTTTGGATTAAAACATTGCCCGAATGTAGGGGAGTCATTACCTAAGTATCTATTATTTTTTGCTTAGTAGATCCTTAAATACAATTATCACGAGCCACCACTGATCATATTCGTTACAGGTATTACAGTGAGTAATTTCACCAATCATATCAAAACATTAGACATACACACACACACTCGCACACACTCGCACCAATATTTAAAAAGCAATATCATACTTAAAACAGCAACAATAGTCATAACATGTCTGCAGCAGAAGGTAATGGAACATTTGACTTTGTAAAGACCGGTGACATGATCAACGAACTACGAAATGTGAGAAATCATAATAAAAATACATGTAATCACAAAAGTTTATATTTAGCAAGAAATCTAATTGAATTAGATTCTGGAAATTTAAAACACTTGGCAACTATATAGTCTTCTATTTAACATTAAAAACAACTAATCAGCATTTGAAAGACTAAATAATAGACAGGATGTCTAAAATTTATGGTAGAAAAAATATCTAGCATTGTATAAGGTAACTGGTGTCTAAACAACGGGTCAAGAGTGCTTTTATTAAAATTGTGTTTACCTTCCGTAGGGCGTAGGTATCTAGTAGCACTTGGAGCTGTTAAATTTAATCTCCAATTCGTGTGTAAGTGTCATAAGGAGGTTCTGTTTATTATCAACCCAGGGAAAACCAAACCTTATTTTGACGTTAAACCGTGGTTTGTCGCACATCCAAATGTAACATACTATGCAGGACATGCGCTGGCAATTTTTTTATTACTCTTTTTTTGTTTAGACCCCATTTATAATATTACCCATATGGAGGATTTTAAGTTTTTTAATGCATGTTTAATATTGATTTGAAAACCCCAAAAATCAGTCTTGTCACGACGTCTATGACTGTCCCGCCCACCTCATTAAATTGCTGATAAAATTATTGACCGTTTCGGCGGAAGTGTTCTTCTTATTACATAATTTATCTACACACCTTAATATTCAGTCATATAAAAAATGTTCGAAATGCCCCCTTAACTTGCAATACAAGCTAGGGATCATCTCGGCATTCAATATCTAAAATTTGCAAACAAGAATAACGGTTGCCGTTGAATTCTTTCCGCAGCATTTTCCACCCTCTCTTGCAAATCTTGACTTGTGGTTACAGGGTTCCACTAAAATCGTATCAACCCTCTTGGCTTCGCAAAAGGATTCATTTTTAATGTGATTAAATACGTACTGGTCAATGACACCACGAGACAATTTTAAAATAGTGCACTTTTAGTCACAAAACACCTGCGATAATAAACTCGGATTTAAACCAATTTATCCATGAAAATTGGGTAATTATAGAAATTTATCCTTGAAAATTGGGTAATTATACAAATTTATTTTACGACGTAACAGCGGCCTGTATAATTATTTGCGAAAAAAATTATAAATTATTACTCGAAAACGTAGCTGTAGATTTTTGAAATGCTTTGAGAATATCATTATTTCAGTATCACCTACTCGTCTTTATTTTGTCTACCATAAATTTTGGGATACCCTGTTTATAAGGAAAACAAAAAGTATAGTATGATATAGAGTTAAAGGGTGCTGGAAACCAATACTCCCAACTATTTTATATGTGTTATTGTGGTAGCATCTTAGACCTAATTATTTATTAAAGTATTCTTAGGTATCAGATTATGTATGGAAGGATAAATTAATTAATAATTAAAATATACAAGGGTGGATTTATGTAGTAAAAGAACAACATAAATATTTGAGATTTATTTAATGAATAAGAGATTGAATACAAAATACTGTAAAATGGTCAACATTTTATCAGAAAGGTTCTGGCATATGAGTTGAATAATGTTTGATTTAGTAAAGATAGTTGTTTAGTAATATCAGAGTACAGATCATAGTTTACGTTAAATGGCAATCAGAATAAGCCATAAGATAGCTAGAATTAAAGTGAAAGGCAGAGTCGGATGATTATTTGAAAGTCAGTATAAGAATGTGAAATTAAAATAAACTGTATTGAAATGTATCTAGGAATGGTAGCTTGTAAAGAAAATTGGTATAATAATTATTGCTAGGGAAAATTGAAATATAAAAATAACAATAAAATGTTTGTCAAAAATATAAAATGTATTTTCGGTAAAAGTAAATTTAAATAATAAAGAACTCTTTAATTAAATTATTTTTATTATCTGTGGTTGGTGTGTTAAAAAAATTAACGAGACGAAGAATAAAACAAATTTTTAAAACAAACTCAATTATGAATAAGGTTACAAATTGTACAGAGAAGAAAGAGAACAGCTAAAAACAATAAAATAGTCTTCATGGATTAATAAAATCTGCAGAGGATTTGAATAAACTGCATAAGAGTCACTATTGAGTATCGTGTTTGATTTGAAACTTTATGGGAGCTGCTGTCAGGTGAATACATCTACACTTAAGTTGGAATTGGATTCACACTGCATGTGAATATTCTGTTCGACTTGGACGAGCTTGCAATTAAATCGAGGTTATTGTTGAACGTCTGAAGTGTCCTGTAAGAATTGGATAAAGGGCATTGTGATCGCTGTTGGAAGTAAGGTGATTCATATAGACTGGGAGTTTACATTGGACTTGAAGGCTGATAGCTTGGTGGATGTTGCAAGTAAGGCCATTCCTGTATACTGGAAGCTTGCAGTGGTGGTTTCTACATTGGAACTGTACGGTAAGCGATCAACAACGAAAACTGTTACAGTTAGTTAGGGAGCCGTATTTAAATGGGGGTTTCAAAGTAGCAGGAGGGGAACTGCTTGGGTTGATTCGACTGAGATGCTGAGTGGAGTGCTTCCGTAAGGTTAAAATGTATGTTAAAAGATCTAAAAAAATATGTCTTTAATAGTGAGTGAATTACATACTTGAAACAACTACTTACCCTAGTCGATATTTGAAATAATATGTGTAACAGATATCATTTGACTGAGTTTTCACTTTCATAAATTTTTGACGTTGACAGTTGTAGAAATGTCATAATATTTTTAAGGAATTTTTATCGTACTAATCAACTACCTATCACAAGTAATAATTTGATAATGTATGAACTTAACCTGATTTGAGAGTAGTTGTTCTCAACGAGAAATCAACTCAAATAGAAAATTTATATAAAAGGGCATAAATCTTACATAAACTTATCTATACAAAAATTTATCTCTATACAAAAATAATATCATACAGGTTTAAATAGATTGAATAAACTAAACAGCACAGTAAGGTGTACCTATAGCAGTATATATTACCTAAAAGTAAAACAACATTCTGATTGCCGCCAGAATTTATATGAAGAGAAGTCATAATTAAGATATCAAAATAACAACAAACTCTGTAGTTAAGACATTATTTATCTTATGGTACCTATTTCATTTGGCTAAATACAATTCATATCTGCATGTATGTTTATGTATTTGTTTTTCCTAACATTTTCAAATAGATATTTTTAAAATGGTGAACCTATAATGCACAGCTTTGTTAGAAAATCTTTCGGTTTTATGTTATTACTTATACATGCAAAATCTGTCAGACATTTCTTAATAGGTACTATTGTATTAGCCTTTATGGCTAGTTTCTTGGTAGTTGGATAATTTATGTGATAATTGCAAGCAGGAAAATGCTTTTTATATAAGAAATAATCGCTATCTTTTATTATATATTTTGCTGATGGTATTAGCTGGTCTTTATCTTATATAGTTTGTAAATCATCTTACTTTTGCTACTAAACTAATAATTACGTGTACGTCTTTTATTACCAAATATTCTTACTTCAAAGTCTTATATCTAAGAATTTATATTTTACAACTTATAAACAAGAAATAGTTACTCTTAATAACCGCATCTTACCTTATATATATCTTAGAATTTGGAAATGACATCACAGCTTTTCCTACAAAATCTAACATGGGCAAATAGAAACCGGCTCATCAGAGGAGCTCATAAAACAATTAAAGATCGAACCACTCCCTTTGCTTTATTTCCGTTATAAAATTTATCTGCAAATGCCGATCATAAAATTTCTACTGATGCTGGGGTGCCATTTACACGGGGAAAAAGAACCACATATTACAACCACAATATATGATATGGTGAATGGTAGATAGGAGGCGTGTCTTTGGCAGGAACCGCCCGTCTGGCAGCGGATCACACCGCCTCTTTCCGGGGCTCGGCCAATTGTAGGGCTCGCCGAAGTATTGGATTTCAATACTGAAGGTCCTGGCAACCACACCAGTCTCCTGCGCACGCTTGCGTTGGCAACACCGAGAGAGCTTTGAAGGGCTTTTGGCAGGATTGTAGGACAATCGGGCTTGCGTTTTGGCGGTTATTTGTGAAATCTACTGGCTGCCACCGCTTAGTTAGGATCGATGATCACCTGACATTAGTTCCGGGGATGTCCATGTTTTGGTTATCTAGACGATATTGTTGTATGTGAGAGAATTAGTTTTGTGCGTAGGGGTTTTGATAAGGACTTACTGTGCAATATTTGCGTAAGACTGAGTAATCTTAGGAAAGTTTTGTATTAAGATGAAGGTGAGTAGTTTTAATTTTTATATTAGATTATAAAATAGGTACCAAATACATCTACCGCCATTGGATCCCATAATCAAAAATATAAAATAGATATTGGAAGTTTTTCACTTCTTACATGTGAGTCTTAATTTTTGGGTCATATAAACCTATTGACGGCTCTTATTTTTCAAATATCGAATTTCCTAGTGTATTTTTTACTGGAAATTATGATAAGTAGAAATATATAAAAGGTGTACAAAGTAGGAATGCACAGTATAGGGATTTCGTAGACAGCAAGAGATAAAGATGGGATTAAATTAAAGAAAATGTAGCCCTATAGCACCTTGGTTTAAGCCAGCCACTTCAAAAATTTTTATTTTGATTTTTTTATCACAATTCTGTTATTAGTACTAAGTAGGTTAGAGAAAAACTATGTTTATTCTATTAGAACATTTTTAAAGAAGGAATTTAAATTTGAGTATAGATTTCCGTTTTTGAAGTGCTAAAATATTTTGGTTCTACCTATTAATTAATAACTGATATAAATACCTATAAATTTTTTAAAGTTTAATTAAGTATGACAATGGATAGTTCTCGAGATACTGCCCAATTTCTATAATTTGCGCGAATCACTAACCAATTACGAAAGCACCATGTCGGGCGTTCTTATCTTGGGACGATGCGACGTGAATAGCTGAGGTTCTCAGACAGATTCTTGCGATACGCCTGCAGAAACTAACTTAGTTACATTTTCAAGTAGTTATTCCATTTCTTATTCTATAGATACAGAAAGCTATGTTGAATTACTGGGAAGTTTGAAACTCTATACGTATTGCAGATTGTTTTGAAAGGGTTTAGAAATTTTTTGCATTCAGAATAATGTTATCATTTTTTGTATTTTTTCCAGTTTTGTTGTCTATCAGTGACACATACAGCGTAAATCTGCCACTATTATTACTTATTATTATTACATTTATGGTGTTGATACCAAGATACTCTATTTTTAATTTATAGGATAAAACACTAAACTATTAACTATGTCTAAATTTGTGTATAACTACTACAGTTCTCAACCTACGCAATGTTTTCTATTATGTGATAATCCAACTTCCCCCTGAAAAAAATACATAATTGTTTTGTGTTGTTTCAATGACATGGCGGATAAAAACTAATCGAAGAAACGAGAAAGATACAGATTTTCTCATCAAAAATAAATACACTGTTAGTTGTATTTTTTAAACAACGCCATAATATTGAATTACTATAGGTATTCAATCTTACCTATATGCATTATCGAACTGTGACTAAACCTTAACTTCTCTTTTAGTAACAGAAAAATAGTAAAAGCAGAAAGACAGATCCTTGTGGAACATCAAATTCATAATTTGTCGATTATTCGTACTGATATTATCTACAGCTTTGAAATAAAGAAATAAATTAAATCGTTTCCCCTATTCTAACTACTTTATACTTCATTACCAAAGAAAGTTCATTAAGTGATTTTATAGAAAATGTTATCGAGTAAAGACAGATATATCAGCATGATACCTAGTAGTGTAAACGCGAATAGCAGAGGGTCTGAAACTGATCCTTGGTATACGTCTACAGTTCCGTAACATAATTGCATGTTCGAACAAGCACCTGTGTCTGCCATCTCTTCTTTTGTTGCATAAATGTGTACTATTAAATTTAGAAAAAGCTTATTGAGTGCCACATTAGTGCTTAATTTATTGCGGTTCGGATTAATTTTATATAAATTTTGTTGTTGGTAGTTATGTCAGTTTATTAAGTTTAAATAGTATATTTAATGCGTTGTACAGCAACTAACAAGCGAATAGTAAATAATAGAGATGGATCCTTGTGGAACACCAAATCATTTATAATTATGTATTTTCTATGTGCAGCTGATAGAAACATCACAGTTAAACATTAAACAAATTAAAAATGTTTTGAGTCGCTTTAGTGGTACAAAAACTCCATTGAAGTATTTTTCATTAAAACCATTATTGCTATGTGCAAGAAAATATGTCATATAATTGGAAATTTTGTTTTCAATTTCCTACGTAACGGTTGCGGAGATTTTATGGAAGTGAACTCATAATAGCCCCCTAGGGTTCTAATTTTAATCACCCAGTAAGCATGTAATATTTAACTGTTAATAAACGTTAATTAATTAACATAGTCCTGACCGCTGCAGGCCCGCTGGGGCTCGATATAGCTTGGCCCCCCGTGAGCAATGTGGGCGGATTACACGTTTCCGCTCACTAAAAGTGCATCCATGTAGTGCCGCACTTTTTGCGCTGAAATTGATTTTTTGGAAAAAGTAGATACTTTGTAGCTGTTGCGAATGGCTGAGAAATGTTGTACCTGCATGGAACTTACTCATACCTTAAGAATTTGAAATTCTGACCCACGCTTCCTACATACAGTTGCGAGACGGTAGTATTACTACAAAATAAAATTAATCATTCAGAAAGTATTTCTATGATATGGCTATCTTTTCATTATTCATTATTGACATATGCATGTCTGCTTCTATTTTTAGCACCGTTGAAAATGTTACGAATACTTTAAAAATAAAATGTGAGAAGGTGACAAATTCATTTTCAAAATGGAAAAGCCTAGTGAGTCTAGTGGAGAGTTTTCAAAAAAAAAATTTTTTCTTGCTTAAGCGAATATAAATATTTGAATATGAATATTATAGATACAAATAAACTATTAAGTATACAAACATTGATTATAACATAATCATGGGGAACAATATTAATAATAAAATAGTTTAATTTTTTGTATAAAATCAATTATTGCAGAAAGCGACGTAAATGTTACCTGAACTCAATTTTCTATAGGAAACTAAGTACACATTGTAAGCAAATATCTCAGTTTTATTACAGTAAATCATTGTAAGTATATAGTAAACGCAATATTTACAAGTTACTAGTAATACATTTGATTAACCAATTTTCGAGTTTGTTATTACTAGCATAGTCTTATTTACGAAAAGCGTTTTTTGTAAATAAGTATCGGTTTATGTACCTCCTGTGGGTTTTACAGATTTACGGATTCTTTTCCGACGATCGCATTTTACGTACTTATAGTATTTCTAGTCTTCGTAAATAGATTCAATTTAGATATAGATTAGAATTACATACTCTTGTTTAGCAAACTAAAATTCTTTTCTTTATTTATTTATTAAACCAAGTATTGTTTGGATTTTTGCTTGTATTTACTTAATCTGTGTAATAAAGCTAGAGAGAGAGTGAGAGAGAGAGAGAGACATGTGCTTCAAGTCAAATGGGACAAATTAAAATTCGGAAAAACACGTTTGAAAACTAAATCCTCCCTGATCCCCATCTCTTTGTAATTGTTTGAAATTGTAAATCGAAGTGAGTATTTTATAATTTTCTATAATTAGTTAAAGATTTCGTCCTTCAATTATGATACCTATATACCACATTTGTTTTTGAAATGTACACACATTCAACTGGAAAATTTCAAAACATACGTTAGAACACCGTTATAAAGTTTAATCAGATTTGATAGATAATTTAAAAATAACTATTATATACAGAAATAGATAATTAAGCTGGAGGGAATTATATAAAATATTTCTAATGTATATTGATTAAAAAATAACTATTTGGGTTTTTTTAATATTACATGTTTAAAATGCTATTTGTAGAATTTTTCGGTTTTTAAAAACCGGGTTTAAAATTTCAGAACCGATTTTTAACTTAAAAAAAACGATTTTAAATTACTAAAATGATATGTAAAAATGAAATTAATTCTTTAATTAAAAACGTGAATATTTTGATTTGAAATCGCCTCAGACACAAGCATATTGTAGTAAATCCAATATTAATGAGCCAGGCGAATATTTGACATGCAAATCCACAAATCCAAAAACACTGAAGGTCGAATTTTGAGTATTTGAATCAACCAATAAAAGAATAAAGAAGTTAGAATTATTATTTGATGCTCTTAAAACGATACAACCAAGGTCAGTAGCCAGTCAGAAAGTATTTTCTATTTCAGACGACGAACAAGATTAAATAATCCTTCAGTGAACATTTCATATTTTCTAAATCATATTTTCTGAAGAAAAATACTATTATATACAATGTTTAAAAAAAATCTTCGAACGTCAGTCAAATGTGACATTATACTGCTGGATTGATAAAGTAAAGTAGCTAATCATTTGAATTTTCTAACTTCATGGCTTTTGCTACTTTAGGCGGAGTACACTGATCAGTTTCTTCTGACATTTTAAAAGCTGCAATGAATAACATTTTTAAGAAGATTTACTCAATAAATTTGTACTTACAAATTTTCTCCAATTTTAAGCGTGGTGACAGACGAATAATTACACAGGGAAACACTAATTTTATTGCCAATGATATTACAACGATTTTAGAATGACTCTGTGTTACTGATTCTGAATATGGCGTTGGTTTTGCTAAGTTGCCTTTCATTTTTAGAATAATGGATATCTCCAATGAAATTATCCATGAATCATATGGAAACTGCCTTAAATCATACAAAAGTAAACATATGACATTGTTAATATCGAACAATAACAAAAACACACTGAACTGATGATTTCGATTATTTACAACCAGCGCAGCGCTTAGAAAACCATTGCTTGTACAATTTTCTCTTATGTGGTTCATCATCAGGACAATGGTGTTGGAAACTCCACCTGTAATCTGACATCATGAGTCCCATTTCCCTTGATACCTTTTTTATATTACCTTGATTTCATTTTGAATCTCTCACCCTGTTTCTCACTAGAATCACCAAGATTATCGGAAAATCTGTCTAGGGGGTCGTGGAGTATAATTTTATGCCTATATTAGTACTCAAATTTTTAAAGTTAGCGAGTATGTTTTGCATTAATTTGTCACAATTGTATGCTCTGTGGCTTTCCAAAGAGTTCTTGATAACAGCAACAAAATTGCACCAGGCAGAAGCTTAATACTATTAATATCTATTGTAATTTGAATATTTAATTAGTTTTTGAATTTGAAGACCATTGAAGATTCCCGCCTTAGTATTTCAGTATTGAGTGCAAGAAATTATCTACAAATGTATTTGAAGCAATTACCATCGTCGTCCAACGCCTTAACAATTTGCTTCATTAATCCAAGCTTGATATAAAGAAGTGAAAAAATGGTTTTGTCTCTGTCAAGAAATGACTTATCAATTATGTTTGTTTCGCCTAAAGTTATATTTTTTCTTGAAGGCCACGTCACTTTTTACACTGATTTTTCTTCACCCTACATGCAGATGAAATAAGGGTACTTCGTGTACCCACTTTGTAGATCAAGCAAGAAGTTCACCATCTTTAGGTCAACACAACGAGACCACAGGTGCTCATGGTAGCAGAACTCAAAAACTAGAGCTGATTCGATAGAACAAATGTCATTTGTGTATTTATCACTTTCCAAATGCCCCAAATTCGTTCAAGCATCCTTTGCAATTAAAAAAATTTTTTTGTTGACTAGTATTATACATTTTTTTCGGATTTTGTTCACAACATTGTTTATATAGTGAAGTCATAGTAACGATCTCCAAAGTAAGCTACATTTATCAGTCTACCCAATCTTCTACCTTAAAATAATTCCTGGTTTCTTAACATTTCTAAAATAATTTGTTATCAACGTTTGAAGAAAACATACTATGTCTTTAAGTGGCTCAGCTGGACTTCTCTAAACCGTCCAGCCAGGCCACATAAAGTATAACTTTTGCTCCTAATAATGTAATATATTATTATACAATTCGAACGGTTAAACGTGTATTTTATCTACTCACTACAAACGCATAAAATAGCATTTTTCTACTCGTTTTACATATCTTAAAAATAATAACATTAACGGTATATTATTTTGGTTGCTAACACAAACCATGGCAACTAATTCATATCAATTTTATTTATTTTGTTCCAAATATATAGTCGCTGACAATGTCAAGCTATTGCTAAAAAAATTATAATCGCAATGATTAATCAAATAGTAAGAATTGAATACTACAATTTTGTATTGTACACCACAATAAAACTACCATTATCCGTTCTTAAGTCGATTCACTCGTGGATAAAAATCAACATTATTGTCTTATATACTTAATATCTAGAAATTTATATTTTTTGTATGGAGTATATTTTGTTTTGTAATATTTCCGGAGTTTCTTAAATATTAAATAATCTAAAAAATTGTTCGGATTTTAGTTTCTTTTAATTTATTTGGCTTTATATATATTATATTTTATTTTCTTATATTTCTGTAGTTCCATAAATATTAAATAAACTGAGAAATTGTATATATTTATATAAATATTTTTTAGTGTTTTAATTTTAGTTCGTTTTTGTAAAAATTCAAAAACCGGTCTAACCTCTTTTGGAAATACTGGAATTCGAAAAATCGGTTTTTGTATAAACCTTAGTTATTTTCTCCAAGACGCTGAATCTCTAATTATTAGCTTCAATATTTTTTTAAATTGCTAAGCTGTATTATGGTATACTTCTTACATTGATAAATGGTTTGTATATAATTTATTTGTTAATATAATTTGTTGCTATATTAACTGCTATTGTGTGGTTGCAGCCTTTTTGTGCCCATTTGCACCATAAATGATTTTTCTTTCCTTGAAGATTGAGACAAAGCGTCCATCTTTTATTTATAGCGTCGGTAAAGCTTTTATACAGAATAACATTTGTGAAAAACGATTCAGCGGGCCAAATTTTATTACAATTTATTGCATGGTTCAGAATCTTCACCTTGTACATTCATGGTGTTATTAAGTTTAATTAGTTTTGAGTTTCGAGAACAAAATCAAATGAATTGTTTTGGTTTATTTAGTATACATATAATTATGCTTTATGCAATTTTTATACTCCCCAGTTGTTTATATACTAAACCAGAAAAGTATTGCAAGATATACGACTATCTAAAAACAATCTCAGAGAAGAGTTCAAATTTATAAACGTTTTCGACAATGATACTTTGTTAAATTACTTTTATTTTTTATTGTACCTACTTACTTATATACTCTAGTAGTATTTCTATTTTAATATTTGCAATCGAATTCCCTATACTATTATTTATTCATTTATTATCTATACTATTTGTCACCGAGAGAAGTAGTGAATATTGTGGTTAAGGTAGTATTTTATTTTCATTGAGCTATTGTGTTTCTGTGTACTTATATATACATCATTACACTGATCTGGATTCCAAGTACCAGCGACTTTTCGTAGCAGTTTCAGAGACCAACTAGGTATGGCTCGGAAATCAATCTCCTAGTGAAGGGTTGAGGGTTATGCCAGTCAGCATCCTCAGAGACCAAGTTTATGTCTTGGAAAGCATAGCCCTTAGTGTTGAGTGAGCAAAATCGTCAAGATTAAACTGCTTTATTGATTAAAATCGATTTCTTATATACACAATTTTTTTATATAGTAAGCCCAAACAAATAAACAATCAACCTACTAACCTAATAATATATAATGACTTAATAGTTAAAAATACACAAATGAATATTTGACAGAAGGCGTGGCAGTTAGTTCGAGAATGGTGGCATAGAGCGTGCAGACTAAAATGCTGAGTTGCGATTGCAGCACATTCTTGCTAATGATCCCATAAATTTCTTCAGAAGTCTGACGCTAGTTTTAACCAATATTTTTAAATAACTATACTTTAAAATTTAAAAACAAAAAATTAAGTAACGTTTTAACAAGGTTGAACATCATATATATATATTTTTTTTAATTTAATTAAGTTTGTTGTAATCCATAACCTATCTTGCGAGAGGTGTGTCTTGGCTTCTTCTTCCAAGGAGAGCTGTTGGTTGCCATTCTGATCAATCTTCGTTCTGTTATTCTTGAAATATGGTTGCTCAATTCTTTTCTTATTTATGATTTTTTGTGTATGCCACACTGAAAATGTAAACTATTAATGTATATATAGACGCCTCGGAAAAAATCTATTCCCTTTATAAACGCAACAAGACTGTTTTGGTTTTACGGTATCTGCTCGCATTTCAACTGCATCGGGCATTTGTCCTATATTGCCTTTATCTGTGTGTACTTTAAGTTCTATTTTCATAAATTATGCCATATTGCAGCGTTTATATATCCTGACAATGTAAGAGCTGTATTTACTTGTTTTTCAATTTCCAGTGCTATTACTATTCGTACCCTGTTGCTGTAAATGTTTTAGGATATCTATGAGATAATAAACACAGCGTCGATCGACCTGGTCTAAATAATAATTATAAATATATTTATTAAACATGTAATAAGATGTATAATTCCAAACTTAAAATTATATTATATTATTAATCTATACAACATACCTATTTAAAGGAGAAAGATCAGCGGTGCCATTTTTCAATTTCCCTTGACAGTACATCAATTGTTGCTGTTTATCATTTGACGATATATCATATAATTGTTGAGAAATGATCTTAGTTGCAAGTATGTAGGGTGAAGCAAAAAATTGCAATCCAGTTTCTAAGTAGGAACAATATATTGGATAAAAATGCAATATTATTTTCCCAGTTGTTTCAAACTTTCTTAATCATCCTGTATACATAGACTGCAGTGGTTTTGCGTTCCGAAATATTTGTTTAGCATATATTCAAGAAAAGGCAACAGTTAGGTGTGACGTTAGATAATGACATATGTATTTTAAACAAAGTATCGCAGTGTTTAATATGCTTTCCATAATTTGTTTAGAGATATTCCGTGTCACGTAGCAGTAGCTGTATTTTAGAGTAGAGTAATTCATTCTATCTTGTAGTTGTAACAATATTTGAACATTTCGTCACCACGTTCAAATGACTGAAAGATTTCCTGCTTAAGTCTCACCGAGTTAAGGCTAATAAAAAATTAATTCAATTCAATTGAAAGAACCATGGGGGTTGTCGGCGCTTCTGTGAAGCGCCTTCTCCTAAAAATAAAATATTCAACTCTAAGAAATTTGCTATTTCAAAAAAATATGAACAAAATAAAATAATGCCGACTCTAAATAATATCGCAACAAATATTTATGCAACACCCACCTTTGTGGATTCTATATTTATACATCGACGCGAAAAAAACTTGTTTTGCATATTTTTCGATAATAGAATCTTCTTCATTTGGTATTCCTTGCGCACGTCTTGTATATGTTGCCAAAGAAATCTATATTATTGGATGCCCATCTGCGGTAACGTAGTTTAACTGGTTCCACTTCAAATGCGGTATTTTTTGCCTCTTTGATACCGTTGGCTACACGAAAAAGCTTCTGCTTCTAGTTTTGGCCGGAAATGACATACTGCGGTGTGCTAATTGCTACAAATATTTCTTTTTCACGCTGCTCGCCAAAGTAAATTAATTGGAGATTAATTTTGGAAAAGTTGCTCAAATTTGTATGTATCTTTAGATATAGGTTGCTAAATTTAACAAATATTCATATACCTAGGTATTTTGGATAAATTAAGTTCGATAGTTAATTATTAATTACTGGGTGTCCACTAACATTTTTATGTAGACTCAACGATGAAAACGAAGCATAAAAGTTCATACAAACAACTATTCAAAATTCTTCGTTTTCGATATACGGGGTATTAAAGTTTTCTAAATAATATCGTCTTTTTTTATAAGTTCCCTATTAGTGCAGCTATTTAAACGAAATTTTGTACACCGTACACTTGCACAGAGACCCTCAAAATGTAATATTATCAAGCTCTACAATTAACCAGTGGCGGAGATGTGGATAACCAGTGCTATAAATTTAGCAAGGAAAACAGTGGCCCCTGTAGATAATTAAAGACGATTTCATTTTAAGGTAAGTCAGTTAATTCTAGACAGAACGTGCCCCTTCAATCTTTGTGCTATCTCTCATCGTTTCTTGGTAAATATAATTTTTCTAATTTATTTCACCGTTTTTTTTTTTTTGCAAAAATATGAATTTAATTGAATTAGAGAAATAAAATTTACCAGGTAACTAAGAACTATAGCAAAAAATCAAAGACGCACTTTCTGTCCTGAATTAAATGACCTTAACGTTAGACCCCTACAAGATGGTGCTATTTGTGTTTTTTACGCATGTCTCCCCCACTGGTTAATTGTAGAGCTTTATAATATCACATTTTAATGAGTTCTATCCAGGTGTATTGTGTATCAAAGGTCGTTTAAATAAGAAAATTATAAGAAATACCTAGATGGTATTTTTTAGAAAACTTCAACACCCTCTATATCGAGAACGAAGAATTTTTTATGCTTGGTTTTCATGGCTGAGTATTGGCAGTATTTGACTCTGTTTAGAAACAAATAGAGTAACAGTTTGTTGTTTTGGTTGAAGTACCTACCTATAACTTGATGTTTTCAAAATGTCAAGTGTCTATTTCAAATATTTGAAATGTATTTGTAATTGTATTTAACAACACGCATACAATTCGTAAAAGTTTTTCTTTTTCTTTTACACTTTGTTGTACTAAAAATAAAAGAAGTATGCAAAGTTTTAGCTTTACATTACATGTCATTTTTTAAGGCCTATTCCATGTAGGTACTGTTTGACTTTGTCAATATATTTCAAACAGTTGATTATATTATATATTGTAACGAAAATTATGTATATATTTTCGGACAGTAACTCCTTCGCGTTGAAAAACAGAACTGAGTTATTATACTACGTTGTGAGAGTATCATTATTGTGTAAAATAGAAGTAATGTGTTAATTATATACATTGTTTTAATAGAAATTCTGTAATGTTTCTCTGCTAAGTCCTTGCATTTGCTTTAAAACAAGAGACAAATATCTTTGCCTTACACTAGCAATCATACAGGATTATATATTTGTTAAAATAATATAATTCATATTACATTTATTGTTAATTTTACACTGTAGGCTATTTTAAAAGCACCATCATTTTTATTAATATCGTGCACCGTGTTATAGACTTTCCACGAGGTAGAGTAACAAGACTAAACATAATTATAGACATACGTGTGACATCAACGGGACAACATGAAGTCTAAGCGAAGTGAGTGCGTCATCCCTCTAAAATTTAAAATAGTCTTTCTTAGATTTCCTAAATTCCCATTTTTTAAATCGTGTCATATTCAAATCGGCATTTTCGAATCTATAGCTTCACGTAGATTGCAAATTCTCATGGGGTAAAATGTAGCAAAGAATCTAAGGAAACATTTGGAATGCTTATGTGAAAGTTCTTTTTTATTTAATATTAAATGCCTCTTGTAAATAAATACAGCGTTGTGATGCTAGGTGCATTAATAAACCAAACATTTTTATATCACGATTTAAAGACAAATCACACGCAGCTTTAATATTACAAAAGAAACAAATAAACACAAACTTACATAGTTCCTACAAACCATCTAGCAAGCTCGTTAACAATTTGTATAAAAAAACGTCGTAGTTACATTAGTATCACATCATGACATTACATCTATTTTGGTTCAGAAATTGAGATTAATTTCAATCTTTTATGCACATTGCTCTGTGCTGTGCCTCAAATTAAAGCTCAGTCAATGGTTCACACGCTAAAGACACTTAGAAAACTGAGGTCCATAAGTGGCTCGAAATGATCGTTCTACTAAACAACTACTTAAGAACTTACTATGTAAGGCCAAAAATGTTAGTCGAGTTGTAACACCCTTGATTTCGTGATGATCACGTCCTTTCTTATAAAATACTAAACCCGACAAGACTCGACCTTCATATTTTTCTTTTTTACCTGTTTAATACATTTGCATAATTTTATTAAAATGTTAATGTAATGCTTAATTTTTTTAAATAAAATAGAAGGCGCCATTGAATAATTATATTTAACAAATGAACGTAACTGAATGAACTCAATAAATTGATAGACCATATAATGTTTCATATTTATAATTTAAGTTTTGAATTATACAAAGGCGATTACTATCAACTTGCCCATAAAAATATCGCCTGATAGGGAAATAAGATGAGATGAAAACATATGCCGCAGCATTATGACATTTATTACAGCATGTGCACTTGTGCAGTTGCTCCGTGTTGTTGAAAATATATGGGTTGTAAAGCGTTGCAAACCCATACCAAATTATTGGAAAAATATAAAATCCTACTTATGACATAAAGGTTAGCTCATTACACTTTGTCACATTTGTTATTTCAGACATTTCTAGCTAGAAACGTGAATTGCACAATATATCGGTCCTTTTCCAACCTCAAGTAGCGAAACCCAATTAAATCCCTTTCTAATTTTCCATTTAAAACCACAGCTGATTGGTAATCCGCGGACACAAAGCGCCAAAAAAACAAGCTTCGGCCAGGCTTGCACGTAATATTTGGATTAAGCCCCAACGTAAACAAACTCGATCGAGCCTTAAGGACTTCTTACGTCGAGGGCCTGACTGCATCCATTCTGTTCTGGCGGCACTCGAATTTTTTAACTGGCAATAAGTATTCCCACTCGCCTGGAGTGACATTTGAACAAGGTGACTGACTTTTATATTCTAACTCTTTCAGCTTTATATAACGGACGTATGGGCAAAGGATGTGAACGCCTATTACGAAGTACAATGCGTCCTTTGCATTCCGAGAATCCCCCGATGCGCTGCTTGTCCCGGTCGTGACTTTTTCGGACCTTCTACAAACACCGATGACACCTCGCTTCGACGTCTCATGTGGAGGAGTTAGAAATCAAAATAAAGTTTTTGGGAACGGTTCGGTAACATAACATTGCGACTACCGAAAGCATAGGGTGATCATAATACCATGTGCAGCTTGACATTAAAAAAAACATACTAGTACTACCACTTCAAACCATGAAAGCTTCCGATTTTAGTTAACTATTGAAAAGCCACATAACTTAGGTTAAGTGAAAAAGTCATAAACACTTAAATATAAAATTACTTATAACCTCTCTTCACTCTTAAAGCTGAATAATAATATTCTTACATTATATTAAACAAAATGGAGACATTCAGTTATTGGAAAAATCTAGTAGGAAATTTCAAAAATCTGTAAAGAGGTTTACAAGAAACTTCCCCGCAAGAGTAATGTGAATTACATCAATTTGCATATTAAAAAAAACAGGGAATTTTGCTTACCTAGTAGGCTTCTGACCGCGGTATAAACTACGCGTTTACGGCAGGACTTAAGCAGAATGTTCACCCTGTATATGTTGCGTCCAAAGTATGCCATTTTTTATCAAGAGTAGAAACCTGAGCTATGTGCAAAGTATTACTACTATTTAACTAATAGTATTTGAGTTTAAGCAAAACTAGGCAGAATATTATTGTTTGCAGGTGCTCACCTTGTATATATTTGACCGTAATTCTCTCGGTTTCGAGCCAGGTAGGCAGACAAAATAACGTCCTTCTCCATCAAATAGTTTCTGAGATATACCGCTAACAGATGGACAGACGTTTTTTATCATCTAGGTACCCTGAAACGTAAATATCTTAATAAATCCCCGAAGGCGTTATTTTCACGACTACACAATACTTTATTCGTTTTTAAACGAGGGAAGTAAAACACAAAAGCAACCCTATTAAACTTTATTTCTATTTATTAAGATCCTTGTATCAAAACATATAGAATTTCCCTTATAAACTAACTATTGTATTGCAAAAACATGTCCATAACTGTCATTGTTTTTTTATGCACCATGTCCAAGCTAAGAATCTCGTAAAGGGTGGAGATTCGGTTAATATAAAAAATACGCAGCGCCTTAAAGGCTATCCCTGTGCACATTTAAGTTTATTCTTCTTAATCTTAATAAGGTGTCTCCTACGTCGCTTAGTTTTTATTATTAATTATTTTCGCATTTTTTTATTACCAGCTAGCTCAGTAACAAGAATATCGCTCTTGCCTCATTCACCACAGTCGTGGTAAGACCAACTGTTCAAACTAGTGTTTGCCCATGAGATAAAACAATTAAGTGAAATTATGCTGACACAAAATTAGAATATAAAACTGATTTACAACATGTGCCAGTTAAACTGTTTGTACACACGAATCACCTTTGGCGTGGGCTTACTGGGTCACGTTGCAATACTATAAGGAATCTTTATGCAGACAGCGGCATTATAATACTATCGTTAGGTCAGATTTCACACATATTGTTTACCGGCAGGGTAGTTTATGCAAACGTCGTGTTTTGTGCCTATGCCAATATTAGGTTATCAGATCAAAACAGCAAAGAGACATACATTCAATTATATATAAGAACTTATATTTATTTAATATTTCAATATACTTTTAAACTCTGAAGTGTATGCATTTGGGACCAGACAACCAGACACAGGCCACAATTGTCTAACTCTAAGGGGTAGATAGGCCTGGCTACTCCAGTCACATTTTTTTTCAAAAACTTTCATCTCCTTCAGTAAAACAACCTGGTTTTACAAATGTACAATTTATGTACCTAAGTGCGTGCTGAACGAGTGAAAAAAATAACCCACGGAACTACACAAATCGCAGGCTTGCATAAATTCAAGCAGCATCGCGGGACAGCAGCAATTGACTCCTGCTAATCTGAAAATCTACTCACATAAAAGCCATTTTGTCTAAACAGCAATAAGCAAAAATCACATTATATTTCGCGCTGAAGAAACAATGCTAACTAATACTATTAAACACTAGATCATGAAACGAATGGACATTTCTATCCGCATATACATACACAACTATATTAACAAATTGTTTCTAATACGCATTCACATAACGCACTATAATGTCCATCTACGTGCAAAAAGCTGTTTCTACTAGGTACGCAGTTATTTTGAACATCCGACAGCTGTTTCCACTGCGCGGATGGTCAAAGGCAGCTCGCACCGAACCATAACATAAAATCACCGGTTTCAACCATACCTTTATGCTGGCAGCACACTGCGCATGTGCTCAGGCCTTCAATTTTTCAGCTTACCACGGCGATGCCTTTGTAATTATATCACTTAATGACGTATACGCTTTATCACCACAATGTTGGCAGGACCTCAGGCCCTCTATAAAGCTTACCGGCAACTCTTTCGTAGTTTCCCAGGAATTGCAGGGCTCACGACCGAAGCCATTTTACACGTCTAATGCAGACGAGCTTATCTGTTCAGCTCCTAGTACCAACTGTTTGTTTCCGCCACGCTCAGTAGGTGGGCCCTGCAAATAAAGGCGCCAAAAGCGCAAAACACATTGGCACGTTTAAAACTTATAATGGCGTCCTTAACTAATTATAAATATATACGTAACAGCAAACAACAACGAACATATACATATACAGGTACTGTATTGGCGAACGCAAATACGAAATGCCATGCCAATTACAAGGTATTCAAATATTGGCTTCCCTAATTATTTTAGAGCAAAATTCTATTTGGTTATTTTAAAAAGGACACTACAAGATGATGCAATTGACGCAAGCTGAGCATTTATTGTTGGCTCAGTTCGAAAATACTTTTAAAAATTTGTTAGCTAAGCTTTGGAATCTTAAATCAAAATATCAAATCCGCCTTGAGCAGGACTGTCAGAATTTGATAGGTGACTTATAAAACTAGTTGAAAACGGCCGATTGGTAAAAGAATTCGTTTGTCGGATGCAAAAATAAAAGCACTTAAAAATAAAGTGGGGTTTTTATTCAAGCAGCAAATCATTTTTTAAAATGTCACAGCCGTCTACTGTCGATAGCTGTGGTCTACTTCATAAAATTACTGTCACATTTTGACAAAAGATAACTCAGTTCGCTGTAATGTTTTAATTTTAAATTTAAAGATCTTGTCAACATATTTAGTAATACCTATTAATATTAAGTTTAAGGCAATATCAAATGCTGAACGCAAATTAGTTCATCACGTAGTGTCCTGTAAATCCATTAGAAACGCTCAAATTAGAATGATATTTGCTATGTTATGTCCTCCTATGTAACACTCTGTATTCCCAAATCGGCTATTTTAAACACACTCAGACGAGCCAGGTCAAGCCTTTTACATAGTTTTACGTACGCTATAATTATTTGCGATAACAAGGAAAGACCCCAGTAGCTATTGAATATGATTAACTTAGCTGAGAGGAAAACAGGTTTTAACATCAACGCTGTTAAAACCAAATTCATGGTAATCAGTCGCCAAAGTCATGAAAATTCTGACTTAATTTATTCATAAGTGTAAACGCTATAGAAATGATGGTTATTAAGGAACAAAATCACGATTTGCGATAATTAAAATTAAATCTGTCAATGTTCGTCAATTTTTAATACATGTGAGCACGTCTTAAGTTAACTGATGTTGCACTCAGTAATAGTTCCTAAAAAACTATATTAGTAAAATTATTACATAGTACTTTACTAACATTAATATGCCTTAGGGGTTTGGCTAGTCTATATCCCTTATCTAGAATCGTTCATACAACTTATTATATTTTCAAAATTAAAGAACACCATGAATATCTATATATCCCATAAAAATAGTTTAAAAAGAAAATAGATTTTTCCTATTCAGTTGTTCCAATTCCACTTCCTTCTAGGTAATAATTTGATGACAACAGTATAATTGATATTTGTTTGCTGAAATGAAAAAAACTAGCTTATTCGAGCATTTAAGGGAAGCAACCCATTGCTCCGACTAAACAGGCCACTTACTTCAAAAACGTCTTAGAAAAACAGGGAATCTAAAGTTAAAGCAACCAAATACATACTTAACGCCCCATAATATAAGTACTCGGAATTCAGCGTAAAGTAATGTTAGTTCAATGCAGATAATATACGAGTATAAGGCTAAAAGATATTTTAATGACTTGCTAAATACGCGCTCCGCTAAATATGGCAGCATACTTTGCAAAACCTATATTAATATTTCAGGTACACGGTTTCTAGCATATTAAATGTGCAATAAATACGAAAGGAATAGTAGGTGGTCAATTGAAAAATTTCTGGAAAACGTACGATGAAAGCTAATAAACATTACTAGTTTTTTGTAATGCCAGCAACGTTTGACTTGTGAAATGAACTTGTAATTAATGGAAGAGCGTTTATGCTAGAAAATGGATTAGAATGAAGCAATTCTAAGCGTAGTACTTTTAAAAATCTCTTACCCTTGGTCTTCGTTCAAAAACATTGAATTCAATTCCGTTGAAAAGTTTATTGTTATTTTATATTCTGGTCCACTTGTTTCAATTAGTGCCGGAAACCTTTTTTAATTATTTTTTCAAAATGGAAATAAATAGGCAAAATCCCGTTGCTGCTCAATAATCTATTTAGTGATAAGTGATACCTTCAGAAAAGCTTGATAATGCAGTATATCAGGTAGATCAGAAAGACAGAAACCGAGAAAGGAGTTGTACAAAGTGTAACAAACAGGGATCAATAAGGTACCATAGTTCATGACTGAAAAGAAAAAACGAAGGAGAAGAATAAGAGTATAATTGACACTATAAATACCAAAAAAATGCTGCAATATAAACCAAGAGGAAGAAAAAATGTGGGGGTACCTGTAAATAGAACAGAAAATAGCCTAATCTATGATATTATTGATGATGATGGTTGGAAACAAATTTTATACAGCTTCTCTCTTCTTTCTGACCAACAAAAATTCGATATCCACAATTCTGCTGTAATGTTAATCATATCTTCTTCAATTTTGCCAGACTAGAAAATTTTTGGGTGCATTGATGTAACGAAAGACAAATTTCAGCACATTTGAACGAATGAACAGCAAAGGCTCAGTAGGGAACCCATTATTTGAGTTCTATACGGCTCAACAAGCGTCAGTAGTCAGGACCTCAGTGTCGGGCCAAAACTGACGCCCCCAAACAGATTTTTCCGTTTGATGGACTTAACACTGACAAGACAACAACTGACTTTGATTTGATAATCAGGCGGGCGATAATCAGAAGCAAATTGGAACATGACGTTTTGTTTGTAATAGGCTGGTCCTCGCTCCTCGATTCTGTTGCATCTCTGTTGATTGGTTGGCGAAAATTAATAAAAAACGGAAACTTAACAAAAATACTATAGGCATGAGGAAATATAACTTCAGCGGTCACCAATTTAATATTAAAATATGTTGTGTTGCATTTGCAAAAAGGTATAGTCGTTGCATACTATTTATTTATGTGTGAAACTAGTTACCAGGTTATTCTTCAATTTAGAGAGGAAAGCTAAAAACTGGAGAATTACTCGAATCGCTTAATTTCATTATTCAATTCACAAAGAACATTTCCGGGCATTTTACTGTACTAAACTGTTGGGTTGGTATTTTCAATTAAGTCGATTGATACATAAATCACTTCTTATTTCTACACAGATTTTGAAAATAAAAAAAATGTTAGTGAGTGAAGGGTTTTATAATGAAATTGAGAATATCATTATTATTTTCGCTTAACCCACACATTTTAAGTCTATTATAATTAAACCATAATATATATAAAAACTTTCCGGCCTCATTAATGTAAAAGATTTATCTTAAATTATAATACAATCACATATCTGTACCATGTACATTTATTTCAATTATGCAGTAAAAATATACGAGTAAATATATTTAAAAATACATTGCACATAGTATTTTTATACTCATTTACCCTATTTGTCCACCTAGCTAGATTAGTATACATGAAACCCTTTTACTTTTAAATATCCAGTCATGATTACGAACGATCACTATTTGCCAAAAACAAGAAACTGGTCTGCACATGTGGCGTTCTCGGTCTGAAACTGACATCAAACGTATATTGAAAAAAATTATAACTCGCTTACACGAATATATTGACTTTAAAATACATATAAAAAATAACAAAGAAAACAAAATAAACTAGGAATAAATCGTAAAATGATTGTCCATTCCTACAAATGTACAATAGGAGTAGACACTCTACGAGCGATATAGCTTGGGGCTACTCGCATTTACATTGACACAATTGCAGGATAATGATATTTGCCATACAAATACTTTTAAACAATATTAAAATGGACGCCAAGGTAATTGTATTATACGCGACCCTTAAACTGCCTAACGCCAGTCCTGTACGTGGTTGCATACACAAAAACCCAGCGCGATTCACGTATGTAAGCGGATTCTTTTAAGTTTAAGTGCAACCACGCATTTCCAGTATGAAGTTACCTGGAAATCCTAGAGGCCTGCCAATTGCTGTGTTGCGTATTAGATTCGCACTGGATTGCGTCACCAAATCTTGGATGGTGCCACGCGTGGAGATTTATCAAACATGATGCGAGAGAATCACTGGCTGATACTCTGGTGCCGCGATTACGGCTGACGTCCCTTACTCATAATGGAAGTCACAAATATACGTGGCTGATCCTCAATTTGTGTATTTACCTTTACACGATGAAAGTGGCATAAGCGAGACACTGCAAGGGTTTCGTCAGCCGTTTCTATTTATTTTGTCGTGCGTCCTTGGACTGGGCACGTAAGCGACTGCTGTTGTCAGCAAACAGACTTCGAAGTTGCGTTTATCGTTGCACTCATGAAATTAAGTTTCACTGAACAGTTCCGGATCCGCGCACAATCAACTATGAGAAATCACAATGTTTAAACTTAATTAACATTAAACAAAAATACAAGTACAAACTGGTTACATCTATGTATAAACATAAAAATAAATTATTCAACCAAGGCATCTGAATTTTCGTTTCAGGAACCCTTTACGTTTTATCAGGCTAAATATATAACATATAAAATTTTATTAATTGCCGGTGTGTTATTATCATCTGTCATGTTAACTGTAATATGGAACTACCATCGCCATAGATCTTGAACTTGAAAATTGGGGGGGGGGGGTCCACAACTATCGAAAATCGATACTCATGATCACGATATGCCTACACCCACCGACTGTTGGATGTAGGCCTTCGCCAAATTTTATTATCTGTAGTTAACGTCCCCTTTCTGGGGTGTCGGCGTCAAAGTTTTTTGGAGCAAGACAGGACAAGAGCCTAGTACTACTAGGAAAACTTTAAACGAAACCTAAAACGAATAATATAGTACTGAGTTTTGACACAAATGTTCTTCTACCATGGAAGTCACCCTTTAAAAGTTGCCGCCGCTGGGATTCCGGCGTTGTAGTTTTCGAATAAATGTTCCCTAGTACTCTAGGAGCAACCATTTAAAAGTTCCCGCATTTAGGGTGTCGGCGTCTAGTTTTTTGGGGCAGGAAAAGGCAGAGTCCAGTAATACCTTTAAAAACTTATAGGAAACCTAAAACAAATAATTTAGTACTGATTTTTGACCCAATGCTCCTTAGTACCAGCAGCAACCCTTCAAAATTCCCTGCGTTTTGGAGCCAGGAAGGGACAATAGCATAGTAATATTCCAAAAAGTTTAAACAAAACCTGAAACAAATATGTAGTATCAATTTGTGGATAAACCTCTTAGTACCCTAAGAGTATCCCTTTAACTGTCCCGCCTCTGGAGTGCCGGCGTCGTAGTCTTATGGGCAAGAAAGGGGCTTCTTCGCACATGATTATTTTTTTCGAAAAATCTAAAATTTTTATTTTCAAGATTTTCACAATTTCCGCACGTTCTCGAAGTGTATAACAATTCATGAAGAATTTTCCATGTGTCTATTTTTCAGTTGTGAAAAGTTTCCTGGGTTTTGTCAACTAAAAATAAAATCACAGCGACTTCTGATAGGGGACCACCTTGTAGTAACCAATGAGATTAGAAAAAAATAAAATCTTGCTAGATACAAATTTTCAAGTTTTTCGTCAAATTTTACATTTGTCAAAACGACAAACAATGACGTAGCGGCAAAAAAGTACGGTGCTTTTCTTTGCATTGGTAATATAACAAGGGCAAGACATACTTGCCGATAATTTTGCACAAGCCAAGGGTCGAATACTGATTGTAAGTGTCCCGAGGGCAATTTTCTAAGAGCAACCCGCGTTTATATTTTGAAGATTATTACACAAAACCCTTATACGAATTAGGATTTAAAACTGATTTAATAACGCCACAAAAATCAGTCATGTGACAGTTGTGTGTAATAATCAGTGTAAGAATTCCGTAATAACTTGTGATTGATCCATATGACCCTATTCTTAAAATGCGATTGGTATACAATATATGAGGTTAATTATCTGTAAGGTTATTTCAGTATCTTACTATTCTATCCATTGCTTTAGTTCAATGTTGTGAGTGGAGTAGGCAAATAATTTCTATTTTGTGTTTTATGGCAAATTCTAAAGTTTTGCTCGATTTGCAATAGGTCCCATAGAGAATCGGTTCTTCAGGATTTGTAATTTACAAACCACGCTTAAGATTCCTAAAATACTCTTATTGCAGTTTTGTTCAGGTCTAGATATTTGCGGTATATCATTTTTCTAGCAAAAATCGGAAGTCCTTTGAAGTGGTACCAATAGCCATTCATTCTAAATCGTTTATGTGTTTAACTAGAGCGGCTTCATGCTTCCCCAGTATGGCATTTCTCCCTAAAGACTTACCTAAAACCTGCTGACGCAAAGTTATCCTTGGAACACCACATTTTCTGCTTGGCGTATTTAATTGCTTTTCGAATTTTCACTTTGTCTCATTGACATTTCTTACTAGTTCTTGTGTATGTTCTAACCATGACTGTGCGAAGACAATAGCCAAATTTATTCCCTAAAAAATATATTTTTAGAGCCCACCCGTGCTGCTTTTCATAGACCGCCCTCCTTGGGGGCTCATCGTCGTCTTTCACGCTCCCGCCTCTCTGTACCCTCTAAATTACATTAATTTAGCCAATAACTAATGTATAGTACTAGAGCCTAGATACCTTCTGATTATACTGCTGGTGGAGAGGAGTGGACACAGTAATGTGCAAAACTTTGAGAAAACTGCACTGATATGGTAGACACGAGGAAAAAGTTGAGAACCGCTGACCTAGAGGGTCGATTCATACTACTCTTGCGGGAGGCTAACCATTCTATAAAATATTCTTCCAACATGTATATGCAAGCTGTTGTAGTGTGAATATGTGGCTAGTAGCACAGTCTTGCTAGAACCTGCCTCTACGGCTTTATTTGTTACATATGAATTCGTCCAGATTTTTTTATCTTATATTAGGCGCTCCCAACTTATTTATGATCGTCGATTTTAAATTCACATAGGTTTGCTTGCCGTGTGAATGACGTAATTTGGTTAATCACATCTTAATTACTGTGTGGCTCTAAAGCGTCGGTCGTTCAGACAGGCCGGGGCTCCCCCGTTCTTTACGCGGAATTCTGATTTTTAAGTTGGACAATATGACGCAATCCGTACGTTTTGTGTGAGTTAGAGAGAGAGCGAGTTGAGTCGCACAAACGCGCGTAAATTAAAGTTGTTACCGTTTTTTATGCAGTTAAATTGTTTGTCGTCAAATTTACAGCTTGGGTTTAGTTTAAACTTGCGCAATTAACAACACTAACCTTTATTGAGTATTTCTTTTAATGTTCATTACCAACTACATATTTTTCTACGTTAATATAGTTTATTTTCAATTAGTTGTGCTTTTGTTTAATAGATTTATGACGTTTGCAGTTGTATTTTGTATATTTTCCTCTGTAAAGGGATTCAGTCAGTTGTTAGCAAATGCGAGTAAGGTAAGTCCGACCCAGCCGTTCGTTGGATCGTCCTTCAAGCACTGCCAAGGTTGAATCAGAAAGGCTGGGCTATCTTTTCCACTTTTTCCCGATTTAGACAGTAAAGTGGTGGCGTCTAGTATATAACATCTTTATTTCGTTTACCGGATCGTAGCCCTAATTAAGGTCGTCTCCTTCTGAGTGAACCGGCAACCTTTGTTACACCCCATCGTAACATATTTGGGGCAATTGATCCGAGAATTTCCCGATTTTGTGTCGTTTCATGTCGTAAACTCCATTTCATACTGTAACAGCTTATTATATTTATCGAAGCCCTTTATTCTGTATTTGGTATCCAATGTTTTTCATTCATGTAAAATACACACATTTTTCCCACCTTATTACAAATATCTTGTATCTACTTTTGCCACTTTCGAATAGACCGAAGGCAAAATGGATATCATGATTTTTGATTTATGAAGCCGATTGGAGTTAAGAACACTGCATTGTTTCGCATTTCCCGTCAATCTAAACAAAGATACATCTTCTTTTGAATAGAAAAACAGTAACTAAACTGACGAGTTTTTCCACTATTGTGGTTGTGCAGTTTATGAGGTTGATTAAGAATTTGAAATTTAAAACGATTAAATTCTTTTTATTGAAATACGAAATATAGTACCGAAACTACAATATTTTATATAAATTAAGTTGCCTGAAAGGGAGTATTTAAAAAAATATTATAAGAAATTTGCTGTGCTTGTTCAGATGTTCAAAATTTTAAATTTATTGTGTCACCTTATCGAACAGTTGCATCGATAAAACATGAGTTGACGGTTTAGTTAAATGGAATACCTAATTATTCAAGATTTTTTGGTTCAAAAAGCAAAACAAAATCTTTTCTTTTAGCCAGTGTTGAAATTATTAAAGAAATTAAATAGTTTACTAGTCGCAGAGTCTACAGTAAAAACTGAATAATATTAGTAACTTGTAAGACTTGTCACTGAACCATGTGTGTAAACAGACATTTGTATGGTCGCCTATAACATTTAAAATTTTTATTTAAAAACTGAATAATATTAGTAACTTGTAAGACTTGTCACTGAACCATGTGTGTAAACAGACATTTGTATGGTCGCCTATAACATTTAAAATTTTTATTTCAATGTCTTTACTAATTCAAATTTCTTGAGGATTAACTTATCACATACCTACAGTTTCCAATATATAGACGAAGGTAAATGAATTCCAGTCTTTTTTTATTAATTTCGTTCAGAAGCTCTCTTACTACATATGCAAATCGCCATTCAGTCCTGGCTTGCCAATTAATAACGGGATTATCTCCACAAAAGAACAACGCGAGATAATCGCAGGTGATAAACGAACTCAACTATTTTAGTTAAAAACCGCTGCCTAAGCAGCAAAAAACCCGACGTACGTCTATGACAAATCGCGCACTAAAATTAATTTAAATATTTATAAATTTCTGGAAGAGTAATATTATGCATTTATAAAGATATTATCAAATTTACGGAGATATTAACAGCTCGGATCTAGTAGCCGTGCATAATATATACATCTTATTTATCACGGGTAATAGGAAGTTAAGGTCGCCGTATTTGCTATAATAAATAGAGTTATTAATCCTGGTTATTATCAAAATCATCTTCTGTAATTGCTTCTGCGATGGGTATAAATTGACATCATATGTCATGCTAGTTAACGGCGCGTAAGTATTCGAAAAATTAATAAGCTCCTTTGGAAGGAAAAAGACGCCACATACCACCGCGCGTTCCTTGTTTTGCATTTCAACAAAGCTTCACCATAATGTAGTCTTCAAACTCTCGCCACTTGATTTATTTTAGCTATTACTTTCACATAAAAATAACTCCCGCCGAAAACACCCATCGCGGAATTAAAACCGTTCTTGTTTTCGCGCACTTGATGCTTCTGTTAGTCTAATAGGCTAATACAGGGTGTTCCCAAATTATCAAGCGATTAGAAATGGAAGACAAATTAATTAAAATGTCTAGCACACTATGAATAACAAGAGGAAACTTTAGGAAGTCGTTGTTTGTTTGTAACGTCCAGATTTTTCACAGTTTCGTTATTTATTGAAGCTAGATGACTTGATGACATGGTGTGTGTATCGTATGGCTTGTGGTAGGAACTGTCACCGAAATGACAACCGGGACCGACGGCTTAACGTGCTCTCCGAGGCACGGCTGGCTGCGACATGGTTAATGTACTTCTTAATTATACATATCGTAGCTCGGTGTAGATGTTTGCGAGACCTTGATCAAAAAGTCTCATTATTGGCTTGACGATATTTGTCAGCGTTGATCTTGATCTTAGTGTTGATTATCATATCTAAGATATGATTGAAGCAATTATTGGTTTGGATCTTGCCGATCTTAGTAGTGTTAACTGAAACCATTGAAATAGAAATGAACAAAGTTTATTATATATTATAATACCCCTTCAAAAATGTTATGTTTTATGTTAATCTTGAACTGTTTTCTTGAATGCCACATCATTAAGTCCGAAATGGTAAAACATTTTCTTTTAAAGATTAGTCTTAATAACGATGATATTTGTTTGAGCACAACTACGAATCACACTATCATACCATTTAGTTAACAAGTTATAAATTTGAATAGATCATTATTATCGGATTGTTAATCTCTTAATGATTTTGACGGTTTCTTACACCTAACGGTAAGTATGTTATTTGCATCTATTAGTTATAGATGTTTAAAAAATGTTCTTACTGTGCAACACGTGTTAAGAATCACTGCTTTCTGCAAGAATATATAAAATCTCTCGTCTAATTTCAACGTCTTTAAGGAGTCATGTAGAGATTATTATGTTTCCTTTAACAGTGTTGTTTGGCGAATTATAGTATTTCAAATAATTCTGTAATGTAACAAGTACTATTAAACAACTGACGTCTAGTATAATAAAAAAAGAAGAACTGATATAATTTCCACAAATCTTGTTGGTTTGAATAATTCCTAACTTCATAAAATAAAACTGTTGTTAAAAACAGCAATATTGCTCGACAAAAACATAACAGATTTGGACGGTTTTCTGTCGCTTAAAATGCTACAAAGAGAGACAGCATTGATGACTAAGGCTTGGTCTTGTGACTAGTACCTTGGTCATTTTTGGTCTTAAATCCTGTATTGAAAATCAAACCAAGACCAACATTAATCTTGAGGCGTCGCAAACCTCTCCCTAGTTTTGTGTATCAATCCTATACAGTATGAGACTTTTCTTAAACTGACATAACGTAACAAACCCATAATATTTTTCATGAAGAAGTGAACCATCGATATTTTCTTGCTCTCCTGAAAATAGACAAATTGACTGTCTCTATAATAACTATTTTAGCTATTATTTCTGTGACCATATAGTTAACAGTATCCCTGTAGAAGTTTCTATCCTCAAAAAGATATTTTATCTATTTTATCTGATCTTGAGAAAGATGTGGCTGTTCATCGCGCACGACGGTCGTGGGGTAAACATAAAACACCCAAGGGTAGATGCTGCTTCTCCTTATCAATTTTTTTTCCTATGTTCTAATTAGAATATGCATAAGAATCTATTGGAAGCGGGCTGCTGTAGATCTTCAACCAATAACGGGAATTTCTGTATGGGTGAGGGAAAAGAGGGGTAGAGAATAGAAGAGAGACCAGGAAAGATGGTGAAGTATTGCCCCGGCATTCGCCCCAGAGAAGCTACTCTGTTGACTCAAGAAAACCACCTAAAAACCTGAATCAGAGCATAGGGGTACGGGAATCGAACCCACGGCCTCCCGAATGCTAAGCAGACGTAATAACCACTAGTCCACAGAGCTCGGTTTAAAATTAAAAAAATAAACTATCTGTAATAAATTGAATGCTAGCAGCTCTTGCCTCTAAGACTTCAGAACGAAGAGGTAGTCCTGCTTTATATCTCCCGACAATTAGTTTATAATTCATTTGTATTTTCTATATCACATCCACCTATCAGACAATTTATTAGTTTATTATACACTTCTAAAAAGACTTTGAGGAAGTAATTATACCTTATATAACTAAGCAACATCTATATGGCTGAATTTTAACAGAAATATTACAGATTTGCACCTTTTTTTATAAATTACTGTTGCCCTCTCTTATTGCCTGTAGCTCAAAAGCAACAAGATTTTTCGTATCCTATTTACTTTAGTCGTGGAGGCACAGGCGACAGCATATGTTAAAAGGAAGCAGAAGTTGGCCTGCGGTTGTGGTAAGCTGAAAATATTAGCTTCAAATATTTATTGTGCAAAGCCCATTTTTTTGCAGCAAATCAATTAATATAAAAGACAACGCGAATAATAAATCTAAATACCAAAGCACGCATACATTTCGACAGTAGTCAAATCTACGCACTGTGAACAGCAATGTTAAATCGCGCCGGCAGCTGTTTTAACAACGTGTTTGTGCAGTCAACTCGCTAAGTATATGCTCAAACGCAGTACTCTCCGAACAGTAAAGAGCCTGCAGGTACGCACTTTCGCACGCCACGAGTTATGCAGCCTCTACTACAGCTGTAATGCCGCTGGCAAATGACATAATAGGTATGTTCTGATTCATGCACCTTGAATGATTCTTACCGAACCAGTTCCGTAATACCTGGATTGTAAGATTTCGCAGCTCTCCCCGACGACGACTTAGCTATTGCGTCACTCGTTGACGCTTCCGCTTCTTTTGAACTTCTTGGGTCCAAATCACCAACGTGCATCTTAGCTTCAGGTAGTATTGGTGGCACTGTCTGCAAGATTTCGACACTTCTGTACAGCTCGCAGGCCAATATTACAACACTTTCCACTTTGCTTTAAGACATGTAGGAACGCTCGACGCTGGTCGAGCTTTAATAACTAGTTCACATCGTTTTCACTTGTATCCAAAAATTCAGCACATTTTCTAACTCGCCGTTAAAGCTAATTATAAACATATCTAACAGCAATGAACGCTGATGTAAAAATAGGCTGTATATTGAAATGCCGTTCTAAACACCCTCTGGCGAGCCAGGTCAAGCCATTACAGGTTATACACTATTACAGGATTACGCTAAAAGTTTACTCATTTAAAGCCAGGGTGTGAATTAATAACAATCAAATGGGCTATGATTGATTAACTTATAGATTCTCTCAAACATTAACACTTATTGTTTTCGAAAAAAGAAGATTGTACAGAGTGATGTGTCCTATATGAAATACGTTTTAAAATATTTTGATTAATGGAGAACGGGCCAGAAATCTAGCTTAGTCTAATTTTCTTTATTGTTTGTTAAAAGACAATTTCATCGCTATACACTAACTAAACTTTATAAACTATGGATAATACAACTTACAGTACTTATGCTAGAGACAATTGAAGATTGAATAAAGTAATTTCCACAACGTGACTGTATGTTACTTAACTCAAGGATAGATGCTGTGCTATACTATCTTTACACTCATCGCCTTTACATAACATTAAAAAAAATCTGCTGTAACAGCTAATCTCTTTTTGTTCATTTTTAAATACTTTTACTCGGAACGTTTCAAATTTTACAAGGAATATTTGAATTTCTGTTTCTCGTTTCAACCATACATGGGAACCAAGGGTTATATATAATATTTGATGGGAACTGTTGCTTATAACAGTATTTAATTATCAAACCAATTAATATAAGAACAACATCGATTGCTTGATTGCTATTAAAAAAATTTAACTTGGATAATGTGGACCATTATTATTATTATTATTATTATTATTATTATTATTATATCCTTATTTTAGGGGAGATACGTAACTCACCTCATCTACCTATTTCTATTCGAACCTGGATTTATTACTATAATTCCAGTATGCTCTTCAATTAAAATTCCAGTTCGGACATTTTTAAAGAAAGCCTTTCGAGATGTCACAAAAATTGCGGTTAGGTTTTAATCACACATCCATTTAAAAATATGAACCTTTTAGTGTAGGTGGTGTTATAAAACATAAACAAGCTGTAATATACTTATAAACGTGTCGGGGTGGTGTGAATGGCCCCCTTGGGGGCCCCGGGGGCTACTTCACCGGTAAGAACGCGGGCCCCCGCTGGCGGCGCCCCCCACGGCGACGGTCCACTATCGCACCGCTCTGCTATAAATTATTACACTTCCACGGACAGCAGAAAGCGTGAAAAATGTGTCGGCAGATCGTAGCTTAGGCTTGGATAAAATTATACGCGGTGCATATGGACGCAGAAAAGTGATCGCGACAAAAATCTGATGCTCTGTCCGATTGCCTAGAACAGGTTGTATTTGGGTTAATTATTGTGAGTTAAACGCTATTCTTACAGGAAATCTCGCATATTATCTTTTTGGCGAAAATGTTGACGGGCTTGTGATCTAAAGCAGGTGATATTTCGCTATTTGGGTCACAGGCACATGGTCAGTGGCTCAAACTGATTTCTTTCCAAAGACTGCGAAGGACAAATTTGGGACAATTAAAACAGAAATATCAACCACAGTAGTACTTTCAGAATTATTGTTCTGTTTAAGAGAAACTACTGTATGTGAATGAGAGAAAATTATTCCTGACACTGGTGTTTTTTTAATTGCAGGACACATAGGGGGGGGGGGGGGGACTAGATAAGTAAAAAATAATTTAAACATACAAAAAATGCCTAACCAAAAGTATAGCAATTCAAGTAACTGTATCGAGGAATATTCAGTTTTTTTGTGCATCAGGACATTCGATTTCTTGTATACCACATACGGATAAAAATATCTTAACGTTCCTAATAATACTGAAATTATAAAAGGAAACACTTGGTAATGCGAATTACATCAATGTGCAAATTTTAAACAATGTTGCCGATGGGGTTTGCAATTTTAGCGCCTGGAAGTATCCCGGGCGGATCCGATCGCTAGTCCCGTTCGGCCACGACATCGAGCCTCTTAATTGCCCTTGCGGCTGCTTTATATAGGACGTGCTAATCGTTGCACATTTTGTCCTTTCTACGACCCTCTATCTGTTGGGCTCCATTTTCATAAAGGGTAAATACCTGAGCTATACAGGGTGATTCAAAAATGGCGGATTTCCTCTCGAGGGGTTGTTGGGGATTACTAGCGGATTACGGGAAAAAACACAAAAAAATGTTTACAATCATTCCTCTGAAATATTAACAGCTGAAAATTCATTTTGAAATAAACTATTTAAAAGTCTTTATTAAAAAATCGACGTTTGAATTGAAGATTATTATTGTTATTAAACATCCCAATTCAAAAAACTAACAGTTTCATCAAACTTACCTAAAATTTTAGTTTTCAAAACTAGGCACCAAAAACTGAAGTTGTACGTAGGCGCAGAGTATATACTGAGATGGTTTAAAGCTTACAATTTAATTCTATATGCAGAGAGAAATATTGAACAAAGTCAATTAACGCACAGAGTTGAAATATTTTATTTCATTGCAATCTAAACAGCAGTAGAAGTTATTAATGCATTAGTAATGAGATACAAGAAGTATAATTAGAGAGATAAAGGCAGGCATAAGACAAGCAGATTTCGGAAGGATTGAATTTGAAGTTTGAGTAAAAGAAATATTTAAGATGGATAATATAATATACGTAATATGGTAGGTTTGAGCATATTTGAAGCCGGACCAAATGAAAGTAAATAATACAAAAGGTTGGTTATGTGCATAATGAATATGAGCGTAGAGTTATTAATAAACGTACAGGCCAGTGAAAAGCAAGCACACTGAAAGGTAGATGGAAATCGAAGCAAGATAAGATATAATTTCCAAAGAGCAATACACAACGAGGGCAACTGAAATGAAGAATAATCAGTGACGTGTTTAAAATTGAACTCAAGTACCAGTGCATTTTAAAACTAAGTGTTCATAGCAGAGCAGTGATAACTAACGTTATGTGACGAGACAGAACAATTTTTATGTATAAGAAATAAAGAAAATTTCTAGTTTTAAGCAACAAACACGTTAATCAAATTTTATTCCTTTATGTGAAATTGTAACTAATACTTGTTTTCTTTAAACAATATCAGATCGCGGTTACTAGGTAACGCGATTCCTGTAATTGTCAAGTTGTGGTCAAAAAGTGCTCCTGAATTTTAATGTTTTAATACAATAAAAGTTAATTGCCGAGTCTCTAAAAAGTATACCAAATTATTCTATAAGTTACTGGGTATAAGGGAAAGTGTTAGCAAAAGTTTCCCCAGTAAAAAAAGTTATCAAATTAATCAAACCAACTTCGGCTTTGGATCGGCACCGTGCATCTGGATATTTCGAGCTGCAACACCGGTCCATTTGAACTTCAGAAGCCAGGGATCGCAAGTCCTACAGGCCAGGAAGACGTGTAAGAGCATCCCAGAACAATATTTGGGTCTAGGGAAGCGACTTCCAGCGAATAAGGACATCGGCGTCACCTGCACCAGCTCCGAGGCGAGATCGACAAGAATTTCAAAGGTATGATTTGGCATGTTTTTATGTGGTTGGAGTCCGGAAAGCTAGTGTACTTCGAGAATACACCTTGCTGAAGAGACTCATCGTGTTTCCGAGCACCCAGATGCGTCCCAGTTCGAGTAAATTGCGTGGCGTCACCAGAAAATGCGATTTTGGCCAGGATTTAGAGCTATCACAGGAAGTAGAACAAAAGATAGCTAGCGTCGTCTTACGTCACCATCTGAAACAAAATCAAGTTAGTTGTTGCTAGGCGGGAGATTTACTTCAGTGTTCCTGTGGTTTCTTACAAATTTCGCTTTAGAATATCAAAATAAAACGCTGTATGCACTCGCGAACCTTTTGTGGTTAAGTCAAGTTTCTGAGGTTATGAGCAATTGAAGCGAGTAGCGCGGTTATACTAAAATTTGGCGCATTTAAGCTACTCTGAGTTAAATATTTTAAAGAATAATTTTAAAATAAAACTCAAATTTGAACATAACCTGAGATATTAGTCTTGTGTTTTGCCGGAGCAAGCCTAAACAAATATTGCAAGTCGATAAAATATAGCATTATTAACCATATTAATGAAGAGTAATAAATATATTCCATTTTGATTAGTCTAAGATACTGACAGGCAAAGTTTTACATTTTTAAAATTTAATTGAACTACCCGAGTATTGTGTGGTGACTTGCCCTATTTAATTATTTATATTTTCACTAAAGCCTTTATTAGTTAAGACAGTCATTTCAAACAGGCCCCGCAACGTGGAGCCTTTACAGTCATTACAATTAATCAGGCGCCGCAACGTGCTGCCTTTACAGCCATTAGAATACACATTTCTATAACTTAGAAAATAAGGGTGTCCTGTGGAAACTGGGCCACCAATCTTGAACTGAATTCTTAGGCGTACCCAATTCCTTTTTTTATAATGAAAAGCGAAGGTTCAAAGAGAACGCCATAATTTTGAAGACAAATCTCTAGAATAGGTAGCGCAATATCGACCCCAAAATTTAGTTGATAATCTAGGTCTAACATATAAAACTCCAAACTTGGTTTGTTTATTTATTAACCTACTACGTGTCTACGCTTATCCCCTTTGCTTAATCGATTGTTATTCATTTTACGACAATAATTTTTACTCAAAAGTATTTGATTGTAGAATTAATATTCTTTATTTCCTCGTTATGAAAATCACACAAAAAAAGAACTAGATAACCCTTCTGTTGCGTCCCGGTAATACGATTTAAAGCATTATTTTATATTAAACCTCTGTAAGAAATTTCAAAACCGTTATATCTATATAATATTTTTAAAGAAAAATAATACGCATACTTTGAGCTATGGTGTATTTAGTTAGAATAAAGTCTACCCTTGATATAGATATATTCATTTTTTGAGTAAAATTTATCTTCAGGAAAACTAAAAACGCGCACCATCACACTTGTGCAGTTTCCTCGATACACTGCTATTAACTTTATTCACTGGCAACTGTTTTGACCGCTAGTAGCCTGCCATGCGGTGACAATGCATATATTTAACAACCAGCTGTAACTGTCATTTACGTGTGCAATGTTAATGCACGTCACCAAAAACGAAGGCATTAAGTGACTTATCTAATAAAATCCTCTATTATAATTGATAATTTCAATCAACAGCTAAGATCTGTACTCATATCTCACTTAGCCACTAGACGGCCATATTAGCCTTCTTTACCTGTCGTCACGAGCACATGACTAGAACTGAGGCCTGTATTTAGTTGGTGTTGGTTAATCACAGACATACTCTCAACTTGTAAGGTCTGCTCTAATCTGAAATTTATTTGATCACCTGTTATACCTCCAACAAATTATTTTCTGAAAGTGCTGATGCAACCCTCTTGGCTACGTTTATCTTATGTGAAGGTAAACTATTATTTCGTAGTACTTCCTTTCTCTTTAAGGTATTATTTTGTCTTTCTTCCCTCATTGTAGATTTTTTTTCCTCACTGGTTAATCTATTTTCACCTTTGAGCACTTTCATCTCTTCGCATAAACTATATACGTCTTTCTTTGGTTTATAAAATAACAACAAATTGTCTGCAAGCAAATCTTTTTAAAGGTTTTCGGTTAGTGTTAGTTCATTCTATCCAGGTATAAATTGTACATTCGGGAAATTGGTAAATCAAATGACAGGTATTTTTGTGAATTACATACTCTGCAATAATGCCAATAATGAAATTCCATTCGGGGAAACGAATCATGTACGTATTTGCCTTGCAGGCTCCTATTAGAAACTTTCAGTTTCAGCCTTAGAATCAACAGTGTAAATGGGAATTTTAACATACCTGAATTATCGTGTTTCTTACAGTAAAAAGTGATTTTTCAGAATAGTAGCATTCTCTTCAGCTGTTTTTTTTTCAAGAAACGGGTAAATGCAATGTTTTTTCATTTCTGACTGGTACTTTTTTTCTGGGAGAGGTATACTCTTGTCATTTGTAACATTTACTTTTCGCCTATTGCATTGTGGATGCCGTTTCAGGGTATATACACAATCACCGAAAATTTCGCGTTAATTATGTGCACCTTTTAAGGTACTTGGGTTTGTTACCTAATATATTATTTTCTTTGTCGTATTGCGTAGATATCGGGACTACACTCTCTTCTATCTGAATTAAAAACAACCACATTTTATTCACTACATTCAGTCTAAACTAGCAACCAGCAACTACATTTATATATTTTATGTTATTCTATAAACGACATATAACAAATTTGTATGTAACAGCATACACCTATTAAAAATATATTTGCATTTTTTATATAACAAAGTAATATGATCCTACATACACCTTGGTTGCCAAGCTTTAGTAACTTGGAAACAGAACTTTGGTTTTCCGTTAATAAATTCGAGCAATACAATGACACTATCTCGTAACTTATAGCCAAAGGAATGAATATACAAGCGTGTGCACACAGAAGCTTACAATCCTAAGACCCCGAAATAGCACGAATTAAGTGGGATTACTTCTATAAAACAATAAGTTAAGTTTAAACTCCTTTTTATTTTCCATTGCAGAAGATATTGAGGATTTAGTGATTTTAATGTTCTAATGTTGCATGCAAACGCCGATTTTAACATTCTAAGCATTGACGTTTGTGGTGCAGTTTTAAATTATATTTTTTTATGATACTTTATTTTATTTGCATCAACAACAGTGCTATCAGAGCTAAGTAAATTACTCTTGAATTGGTTAGAGTATCTTCCTATAATATGCCAAGCGTTTAATATATGGCACGCCAATGCTACTGCCAGATTTGCTTTTAATATGGTTGCCAACAGTGTTAAATGGATTGCCTATACTACTTGGACGCGTTATCTTCAATCTTTTTATTTAGCATGATCAAATAGAATGAGCATTCACAGAATACCAATCGCTTTATGATTTCTCGAGGATAAAGCTATCTGGATTCAAAATCGAAGAAAGAATCTTTTTAGCTTAATAAAGAAAAAACGTTAGAAACAACGCTATGAGAAAGAGGATAATTATTTATATTTTATTTCTAGCTAATCAAATGAAAATAATGCACTATTTGGAATATTACACCTAGATGTCATTTTTACAAAATAAGTGCGGATAAATACGATTTCATTAAATAGATGCCGAGTAATTTGTAATAAGTATATTTTTATCAATAAATACTTGACCTACATTATTTGTTTTAATTACTAATTTAACGATATTATATGTTATATTATGCAGTATTTGTCCATTTTCAAAGTTTAGAATTTCTTTTATTTCGGTTTATAAAATAAAGGTGCACACTATTTTCAACTTTTCTGCTAAATTGTGTTTATTTTCGTTCAAAAAGCGTACCGTTACTAATCATACAACATTTTGTAAATGCAACGACGCAATTTGAAACTCTTGTTGTTCTTGCATCCACATTTATTTCCCTCGGAAACTGTAGTTTCGTGTACAACAACACTAAAGAATTATGGAATTTTCGTAAATTACTACGAACTTCCGAAGAAACGACCAGTGAGCATGCATTATCCTTCTAATTATTTGCAATAGATAGAAGAATCTTGTAAAAACAAATCGCATATGAAACAAGTAGTTTGTATCTAACCTTAAATCTGCTGTCTACATGATTTTTTCAGATTTTTAGTACCTACAGAAAGTAAATCGTTTTTAAACGCTAAATAAAGGCAACGTATTACAAGATTTGATTGATATGCAAATTGTACATAAACTATCAACATTAAATAAATATTAAAAAATATATCCTTGCCTTTATTATTACGACAGAGCTTCCAGCAGTAGAATTTAATATTTCAAATCGTTATTAAATTTAGCCTAACTTTTCCCATGCTCAAGATCAATAAAAAGCAATAAATTTTAATTGCCAGGAAAAAAATCGAACTTAGTTTTAATAATGTTTTCTGGATTTTACACGAAGGAGAACTGCTTATTAATAATGGCATTTTATTTAATTTCGATTGATCTTTAACGCAGAATAATTCTATTGCTATAGCAACAAATAAAAGACGCCTGTGTTAATGTAATAACGGTAAAACTGTTCAGGAACTCTTGTTTGAATTCGTACATTGAGCCATTACGCAATTTTGCTTGATTGATGTAATCGCCATTTATCTCTTCCGGATTTTGTATTACTGTTTGATATTTCCAATAAATTAATTAAGTATGCTATCAGTATAATCTAAAAGCTGCGAACTTAAAATGGTTTTTTATCTACCAAAGGTTTGTATAAATAATTGTCAATGAAGCTTAATGTAGCAGCACCAACGAGAAGTCAGAAAGTGCAAATAATAAATAACCGTTCAAGCAAAACGAATCAAGACAAATCATTTAGCATAAACACTCCTTTAGCATACAATTGATATAAATATCAGCGACCTCTTTAAACTGTCTAGTTTGTTGCTATAGGTTACATAATTTGATTTATGGACATTTCTAAGCGAATTGCATGTTATTAAAAAATAAGCATTTTTATTTTTTATGAATGAAACTATTGTGTTAAATGAAAAGCGGTATTGGAAATGAGGACAAAATGAAAATAATTCTAATTTCAAATTTTAAATTTTCATGATTGGGTAGAGGGTTATGACGAATAAATATATATGTTGAAAATTCTATGTGATTTCATACTTTAATATTTTTCTTCGAAACGGAATGGAAGCTAGTAGTGGAGTCAGACGACTCAAGTTAAAGTGGAAGAGTAGCTAACAGAGTAAGCTTCGATTCTCAGATGTTTGCCATAAGGGTGTATGTTGTTACTAGTGATGGGCTTATTCGAATGAAAAATAACCGGTTATCCGGTTATTGAAATAACCTCTGTAACTCGGTTCCAAGTATTCGAATGAAAAATAACCTCATCTTGATACGTACTACGTGCCGTATCTCAGCGACCTGAGAGTGATCGAAATTCTGTAAATAATACGTCATTCAGAACCATAAGCAAGGCAGATTGTACTGATTGACCCAAGTGAGGCTCGCTGCTGCTTGTTGATGTTATTAACACATTTGAGACTCCCAGTCGACCGGTTAAATTTATGGGGCCGTTCCTATTAAATATAACGCTCTGCTGAGTATGAGATTTGCCGAAGCTGTGTTGGTATTAATTTATAACGGCCTAAATTTTTGCTTCGAAACGCGGTTGATTATGCCTAATAGGGATAAACAGAAAGCGAAATAAGATTTTCCAATATCGTAACAGATTTATATTTAATTTTTAATAACGGAGCAGTCGATGCCCATCCGTCGTCATATCATATGAACGTGGGACAAGAAGTGGATTTCGATGTTTAAAATTTTAAGTGTGCGTCCTTAGAACCGCGGAAGGCTGAACGTAGATAAATTATGAATTCTAAAATATTCCAGTATGATGTGGCTACTAGAGAATTTTAGGAACTAAAAATAGATTCAATAGATACTTTGTATTCGCATATTTATAATTTCTTTATGATTAGTATTGATATAGCTATTCTCAATGGTTTAACCTCCTTAGAAATCAAATAAAAATCATTTATACAATTATTATAATTAATGATTAACTGAGTTCCTCTGCTATCTGCAAGTTACGGTGCCGATGCAGATAACGGTGAACCGCCAACCGGCAAACCGCCAACCGGCGAAATCGAAACGAATCGAGAGCCAAAATTTATTCGAATGATTATTCAAATCATCATTCGGTTATTAATATCATTCGAATGAAAATAATTCGGTTATGAAAATTGTCCGGTTATGCCCATCACTAGTTGTTACCCTCGTTATTTAACATCTACTCGAAAGGAATATTCTCTGAAGCACCGAGAGATCAGAATCATGACGAACCGGGATATTTTAACAACATCCATGCTGCTGGTCACGAATCTTGATGGCCTCCAATTGCTATTAAATCCAGTAAAGACTATGGTTTGGAACTAAACACCAAGAAGACAGAATGAGTAAATGGGTCTACTTGAGAAGTACTCTTGACGAGATTGCGATCATGCTGCAGAAATAAGAACGAGCATAGAGAATGCAATGGGTATGCTTCATTTGAACTGCAGTCGTGTAATGCAATATCTAACAAATATTACTGAATGGAGTCGAAGCTTGGAGATTAACCAAATCATCTGAGAAGAAGATAGATGCTTTTGAAATGTGGATATACCGCCGACTGCTAAGAATATTGTAGGTCGACCACGTGACAAACCTTGAAGTATGGCACCGAATGGACGAAGCTCAAGAACTGCTAAACATCGCCAATCACAGAAAGCTAGAACATATATGGTGACTCATGAGGAATAAAAAGAGGTACCGAATACTCCAACCCATGATGTAGAATAAATATGCGAAAGGTCCAGTACGTCGACTCATTTCATAATAAAGGAACCTGGGAAACTGGTGTAGACTCTTCGATAGAACTATTCAGAAGAGCCGTGAATAAGACAATGATAGATATGATGATAGCCAACATCAGAGACACAGAGGATACCGAAAGAAGAAGAATTACTTTATCTGTCTTTCTGCTCCTCTCTGTCACTCTTTCGGCTTATGTTTCACCTCAAAAACGTCGTAATCCATAAACTCCATAGTCGGCATGTTTCTCTGCATTGCATCCGTTTTCTTCTTGTGGCTTTCTCAACTATATAATTGGTAATCTCGTTTATTTGGTCCATCAATCGCTTTGCTGATTTTTCCCGTCATCTAGAGCCCTGGACTCTACTTTGAACTTTAAGTCTCTCTATGTTGTTTACATTTCTGTGTTGAACATGTCCTAAGCGCCTCGTGATTCTCCCGTTTATGTTATTAAACTGTCTTATGTGCTCTTGAACTTCTTCAATAGTAGATTGTTTCTGTCCATGATAGTCTGTCTCCATGGGCACCATAGTTCGAAATCATCAAGTCGTCAAGGCACAGGGACTAAAGTAGCTCATTTAATCCCTAGGGACTAAAGTAAAAATGATACCGTAACTACGGTAAATGTATGTACACGCGAGGTTAGTAGGTTAGGTTTTGTTTGTCATTTGACACACACTGACGCAAAGCTTAACCTGCAAATCTCGAATTTGACATATACTAACAATACACTTCAGTACTGCCAACTAATTCAGGCTATCCAGGTCCTGCTGCAATTTAGTTTTTAATAAATTGTAATTGTCAGTTTCCAAATTGATAGATTCCAAATTTTGGATATGTTTGATGATAATGTTCCCAAAAGTGCAAAAAATAGCGTATATGTATACCTCGGGACTAAAGTTCCTAAATCCCTTGAGTGGTGGTTGCCCTCGGGCTTCGCCCTCGAGGCAACAAACTCCACTCGCGGGATTAAATGGTGCACTTTAATCCCTCTTGATATAATATACTATCAAATCTGGGAGTAAATCGGTTAGATGCTCACATTGAATTAATATTTATTTACTGCTGACACGAATGTCTCTTACTTAGTTTATTCAGTTTTCAATAAATTTCTCTTCATTCTGTTTGGTAGCGAACCTTAGAATGATTAGTAGAAACACAATAACAGTAAGAGATTAGTAATTATTACAGTCTTAAAAAAAAATGGAAAGATATTTTTAATGACTGTGATTTATGTTGACCGCTAGATAATGAAAATCAAAATAATTTATGCTATGCCAAACATAATAAATAATTTTCCCGCGGCTGGTTTAGCTATGTGTAATTTTTGTTTCTGCCTATAGATAAAATGGGTTGCTAGAAATAGTAGTTAATATAGTTTATCTTCATCCGTGTTGTTATAGCGTCTTAACCAAATTAATTTTAGTATCGTTAAGAGCTTCATTACCGCACTCAGTGCGGTAATGAATATTACCGCACTCTTTTTATACAGTGAACCAGAGTTTATTTATGAAGATAAAATATTGAACAATACACGTTTTGCTTATGGCAGTTAACGAGACTCGTTTGATTGCCGCAAAACTCGGCTCACCGCCTCGTTTTGGCAATCAAACTCGTTTCGTTAAGATGCTCATAATCAAACTTGTATCGTTAATATCTATTATCTTCATCGGTGTTGTTATAGACTATTAACCAAATTAATTTGAGTATCTTTGAGAGCTTTATTACCGCACTTTTTTTATATAAAGAAATCGAACGATCCAGAATTTATTGATGAAGATAAAATATTGAACAATACACGTTTGCTTATGGCACTTAACGAGACTCGTTTGATTGCCGCAAAACTCGGCTCACCGCCTAGTTTTAGCAATCAAACTTGTTTCGTTAAGATGCTCATAATCAAACTTGTATCGTTAATATCTATAATACAGTTTTTAACCCTCAATTGGTGTCGCGTGGCGTTTCGACACCCCAACACTTCCATTATTATAAAAATTATGTACTTATAATTTCTTGTTTCAAATATTTTACTAACTTAGGAAGGTTCACATACCAGTATAAAAAGGTATTTGTAAAAAAGTACTGTCATTGTTAAAGTGCCTCCACCCCACGAACCACGTTGCCTTTTTCTTTTGTCTCGTTATCCACCCAAAAATTAACAAGAGCGGATTGCTACTAACTTTGATGACAATAGTGAAGATGATGCTCGAAAATTCAAAAAAGGGGAGGTTTTATTGAACAAGATGGTTATATCAGTGACAATGTTGTTATTAGTATTACTATATTGTTGGCCTTTCCTCTCAGCTTTACAGTAGCCAAAGGTATGGAATGGTTGTGTTATTACAGTTAATTGATTAAATTGTTAGGTACAATTGTTATTATTACTATAATCATTATTAGTGTTTTTTTCACATTCTGTGTCTTCTGGATCATGTAACAGGTTTCTACTAAGTCACATGTTCTTCAATTGCTGTAGTTTCTGACTGTTATAGTTGTTTTAAGTATGATTGATATCATTATTATTATGATTTAAATTTAAGTTCTCAATCTTAGACTAGTAAATCTGAATAGTATAGAGGAAATTAGTATTGTTGCTATTTTTCTTAATATAAATATTGTAGTTCTGGTAGTATTAAAATGATGTTACTGTATAGTAATAATTATATTACTTAAAAAACTCGGCAATCCTCACAAAAATTGATGGAATTTTCATTAGATCAGAATAGGTTTGCAATGAATATGTATGTTTAATTTTGCAATTTTATATTTTATGCAATTTTCTAACAGAGGTAAATTTATTAAGATTTTTGTAACACCTAAAAAAATTATTTTTTTTCCTAAGAAACATATTTGTTTTTAATTTGAATATCTAAGCTCATTTATAAGACATATTATAAATAAACATACAGTGTGGTTGGATTGTCATTACACAGCTTATGTCTTCGGTAATAGTAAGATACAAGAAAAGTCAAAGGAAAAAGTTTCTTAGTTCAATTTTATCTATAAGACAGCGAACATAACAATTTTTCATGGCCTACTGGTTTTTGGAAAAATTCCCAACTTTGGTTTTTCAAATAGAACACTCTGCATTTTACTTAAAAATTGAAAAGCTTATAAAATGCTGCATGTAGTCACACTTTTACTTTTTTCATTTACATAAAACATAATGTAGTAATAGTAAAAAAAAGAACCTTCTTCAGTTTGTTTTGGAAATGTGACACGAATACAATGTCAAAAGCTTATACTAATGAATAAACTGTTGAAAGTGCCCACCATTGTTGTCAATGCGTAACTGCTCTCTTTTCAGTAAATTAGATATGTTGGCATCTACGTAACATTTCCGGAGTAATTTCCTGGGCTGCTAAACGAATTTTATTTTTTAGCTCATCTAGTGTATCAAACTTCATTTTTCAGAAAACCCCAAACAAAAAAAAATTAATATCGAAAGATCGGGTGATTTCGGAGGCCACAAATGAGACTTAAATGAAAAAAGTAAAAATGTGTCTCTATTCATAATTTTATAAGCTTTTCAATTTTCAAATACAATACAGCGTATTCCATTTGAAATTCCATTGGAAATTTTTCCCAAAAACTAGTAGGCCATGAAAAATGATTATACTCACTATATTATAGATAAAATTGAACTAAGAAACTTTTTCCTTTGACTTTTTCTTGTATCTCCAATATTACCGAAGATATAACCTGTGTAATGACAAACCAACCACCATGTATGGAAATTTTACTTGTAACTATTAAAAAATAGTTAGTGAATTGGGGGTGCCATTAACACCCCACAATACCAGTTACGTTCGGTGAAACAATCATAGGTACCTGTTGCGAGTTCTAAAATTTACTGGAATTTGCACCATATTTTTTCTTTTTCTAAATTCATAAGATTAAAGATACAAATCTACTCACATTAGTGTGAACTTGAGTTATTTTTATATTCACTAATAAAAATAGTATGAAAGCCTTAGTGGATATTGATTAATTTTTGGAGTAACTAAATTGCGTTTAATAACAAAAAATCGGTATCACTTCTATTCCATATAAAACTGAAGTTCAGTTTCTAACATTAGTAAAACAACTTGTATAAATCTATTTGCTTTTTTGCTATTTAGAAGCAATTTATATTCAGTTTTAAGGTAGTCCCCGCTGAGTTGCGTATGGTCGTCTTAATTTAACTTAAATTTATTATACCAGAAACTCACTTCTAAGCTACGATTTGTATTCCATTTTCAGCTTCAAGTTCTCTAATAATATTGTTCAGGAAGTACTCTTTTTGAGAGAAAGGTAACTCTTTCAGTCAAAGGATCTTGCTAAAAATCATCGAGCTTACCTTGAAATCACAAGAGTTGATTAATAACAAAACGGCAATTTAATCACTCTAGAAAAAATCTGGTTTAATTACCGCTTCGCACTTCAGATTTGACAAATTCGACCTTAAAACGTTTAATAACAACAAAACTTTCTCGCGTTAGCGGCGGCGCACGGATTTTAATTGAAAATTCGGCGGGCTAATTTGGGCCAATTATCCATTTTCATGTCGAGGTTGCGGATCGCTCTTTTCAATAACACTGAAAGGCTCATACAGAAACGCAAGCCACGATAATTATCCAGGTTATTGTACATGTTCTCATGGATCCATAAAAGCAAAGCGCCAGTCTGACGCCGAATGGTGCATTTCCGATATACAACCAGATCGTTAAGTAATTTTCAGCATGTTTGTGTTTGCAACCTAAGAAAAACAGGTCTGGGAATCCTAACTGATTATTTCATACTTTGCATGATTTAAAATTAATTATTTCTTGCCGTCGCCGCTCGCAACGCGAAGCAATTTAAAAAGCAATATTTTTCAAATTCTAAAAATCACAGCAGCTTTTTGTTGCTAATAACGACACAAAAAATTGAACGCCCTTTTCGAAGCAAGGAGAGAGACGGGCGAACAAAATAAATTTCAATATCAAAAATAAACCGAATAAACCTGAGGCTTCTGAACACAATGCGAGGAATCCATGTGGAATTTTCGGAGTCCATTTATCATAATCCTTTAGAGAGGCGGCGTTCGCGTTTGTTCCTTATTCTCGCCTGTTCTAAGCTCCAAAGTCCCCTATTGCCCAAAGTCCCCTATTGCAAGTGTATATAAAACAAGCCCGATTTGTACCTCGTGTTTCTACCGTGTGTGTATGATACATTCGGGGCCAATGAGTAATAGGATCATATTTTACACATCGCAAGAGCACTGCTGTCAGAAATGGCACTGCTTTGGAGAACTTGAAGAATTTATCGGGGCAAGATTTCAGAAATGTAAAAGTTGGTTTTTTAGGACTTGTGCGTAAAATTGCTTAATTATTATTTCATCGTCAGTCCATTGCCTTGAATTTGGTATCTTCAACTGTACAAATACGTTTGAATATTCTTAAACTAACTGTACTCAATTAAGGGGTTAATTTTCTTAGGTAATTATTCAACAGCACTAAAGACAAATCTTTTTTATTCAATCATCCCAATAATTCGCTCTGCATTGAGAGCTTCATTAGAAGCGACCTACAAGCTTAGGTAACAGTTAACAACTATATAAAAAACAATGTAATTAAGTAACTGAGATATGTTCTTCAGTGCAGCAATTAAAATGAAAACCATTTTCATTCAAGCCAATATTTCGGAAACCTTTATTCCTTTATCAAGGCAAAGAAAAGTGATGTTAGTACTCAATAATAGGCAAATCTAATTTGGGACATCAGGTTAGAGGTTCAAAATCAATACTTAAATATTACAGTTAATTTTTGCATATTTAGTTTGTCTTGTTTAAAAAGAACACATATTAGTCATGATACGTGAATGATTTTGATTTTTTTTATTGATCAACATATTTCACAATAATTAACCAAACTCTTGCAAAAATTTTTTAGACCTGTACCTAATAATTACTAGGTAACCTCTTACTGTTATTGCGTAACTACTAATTTTTTATAAGGTTGACTACCAAACAGAATGAACATAAATTTATTGAAAACAAATGCGGTGATGCATTTTTACAAAAATATTGTAGATGTATTTTGTGAATAAACTAAGTAACAGACATCCATGCGATAAGCAAATAAATATTAATTTACTATGGGCATGCAACCCATGACTCCGCAGATTTCAAATAAAATAGATTACAAAGTGCACATTGTAGGACAGTAACAACCCGCGCATATTAGAAATTGCTATTTATAAACACTCATAAATGAGACGGAAACAGAACTTCAACGGATATACGTATAATATGTGAGCCACGCATTCTTTTTGAGTTCCCTGTGATTCGTGTGATACGTATGTTGTTGGCAGTCTATGTCAAATTCCAGGTTGACAGGTTAAGTTTTGCGTCAGTCTGTGTCAAATAGCAAACAAAACCTAACCTGCTAACCTCAAATATGACATAGGCTGACAGTACCACCAACAATACTACACTGCAGTGCTACGTATTACACGAATCACAAACAACTCTGAAAAGAAATATAGCTCACATGTTATCATACCTCTTAAATAATGCACAACATTATATGCCGTGTTAAAACTGAATAAATACGGCTTCATTCAACGGTTTACTATTTTCGGGTTTTTGTTAACAAACTTTCCATTACTTTTAATAACGATATTATCACAGAAAATAATTACTTATTATGCCTATTGGTTGGGTTTCTTAAAACTACGAACGCAAGTAGATTTGATTTAATAATAAGGAGGGTTCATTACTGCCTTACTGAATGGCTCCACGGTCGCCCATACTCTCTGTTTAAACATATCCTTATTCTTTTTGGGATAATAGTCTACTGTGCAGTAATCCTATATTTTAAATATATAGCTATAGTTATTTAATAACATGAAACATCTTCATTTTTTGTAAATAAAAGATATCAAAGCTTTTATTAAAATCTAGTAAAATTATTGTAGTGACATAACTTGGATTAGATCGAGCAGTTAGACAGACAATCTTTTCTTCTTCAACTTAGACCGCATCGTCTCTACTCAGTTAGTGTACACTTCGTGTGCTCTGTACATTGCACACCTAAATATTTGGATTTTGGTGGCTTGTAAACCCATTCATGCCGTTCGCGGTTTGTTTAGTGTCTTGTTGTATCACATGGTTAAAAATACATACGCATATTTGACCTTTCAATCGTTTGAACAAATTTTACAAAACTTCTGGCTTTTGAACGCAAGCTACACAGTAAGACAACCTAAAAAATAAGTTGTAATGCGTACGTCTGCCAAGACGATGGAGTCTAAGCCGAAATGTAAATTTTTGGTAGATGCTTGTAGTTGAAATGCTATAGCTTATTAGGAACTAGCCTTTTGAATAGACACCGCAGCTGAACAAAATCCATTTTACATCCCTTCCAGAAGAAATGCCAGAAAGATGTGTACACTAATTAGGTACCAACTAATTGCATTCATGCTAAATACACTGTAATTAAATAATTGGAAATCGTTCTTTAGGACAGCAATCCAAAGAAAATTATTTTCATCCAAGCCAATATTTCGGAGTGCTTTGTCTTTATCAAGGCAAAGAAAAGTGTAGTACTTCATAAATTTTGTATATTAATGTATAATGACTAATATCTCGTATGACATCTATTAATGACATGAATATGCAAAAATCTGTTTATAATTGATCAGATTTAATCGCACTACTTAAGTATTGTTTTTGAACCTCCAACCTGATGTAGCAAATTAGCTATACCTTGTTTTGTTCTGTATCGCCATTTATAAAGTACTAACCTTACTTTTCTTTGCCTTGATAAAGAAATAAAGCTTTCCCAAATATTGACTTAGGTGAAAAAAGTTTTCTTTTCAATTTCTGCCCTGAAGAACAAATCCCAGTTAACAGGCAACTTTATATAAAAAAACTTGTAATGAACTTACAGTCTGAATAAAATATTACAGTTAATGGATACATTCGTTGTTCGATACAAGGTACATTACATCATCGATTAATAAAATATTAGAATTGGAACATATTAAAATTATTGTAAAAGCTAGTAATCAATATTTCTTGTAGATCCTAATAGTACCCAGTTTTATCAATAATAATATATCATGTACTGATAAGGTACTCGGAGTAAAATCACTTTTGACAGTAGATACTTTGTTGCAATTTCAGTAGAAAACATGCTGAAAAACTTTTTACCATTACAAACGATGTTTTATTGTCAAGCAGCAATTTGCTTCGTCCAGCTTTAGTATTACTGACGTCAACTGTAATTTAATCAGTAAAAATCTGACATTGTATTGATGACTCTGTTACTACATAGTCATACTTTATTCTTTTTTGCAAGAAACGTTGCCAATAGTTGCCCTTGCGAAATTTTTATAATAAGAATTACACTATTAGAGCTACACCGTCTTTTAATAACGGTATAATTAGAATTAAGTAACTTATATATAAATTATATACACTACGACTGAGGGGTGGGTGGCTCACTGACTTAAAATATGTACACCTACTCTCAGGATCCTAAGAATATCGAATATCCCTTAAGATACCTAAAAATACTGAGATTGCTGAAGACTCTGAATATTTTCAAATATGCTCTAGATATGAAATATCGAGGAATACCAGATTATTGAGAGTTCTAAAGAATGCAATAATTTTAAGGTTTATTATATTTTTTTTTATTTACTTTTTACTAAAAAATACAGGTGATTTTAAAATGTTTCTTTAAGCTCTGGGTGTAACTCTACACACTCAGACAATTAAAAACTTTGTTAATGTATGTTGATGCAATTACATTTCAGTTATATTATGTTTGTGTTATGTATTTAGAGAAGATGTTCAAAATTCCACCTCCCATCTCTACGCAGATTTCTAATCGATGCCTTACTCATGCAACTTTTTTAAATGAAAAGAAATGCAAACATTTTAAAATCACCCATAAAGTAAACAAATAATAATTCTTTGTATTTTGTTAAAAATACAACTAAATAATACTGTTCACGCCAATAAAAATTAAAATATCCAGTAAAAATAAATTGCTCTTCAGTGACAAAAACGCAGAAATATCCATTCATAATATATACATTCAAAACAAGTTCTATTCTATAGTACTCTTTATCGGTTTGTACTGCTTATTAATGGAAACCTGGTCATACCTTTTAAGAATAAAGGGGTCATTACCAATTGTATAGGGTCGTAGTACGTAGACGTGTTTGTTTTCTATAGTCTGTATGTCGCCATTTTTGGCTTATATCTGAAATCTCTTCTAAGAATGTAACTATCCAACGAGAATCCCTTTTCACAATAACTCTCCCCAAATACGATCTATCGCTATAGTAGAGAGCATAGTAATTATCGAGCAGTATGATTTATTACTTTTATCTTCACTGTCCATTCTTGGATAATTTTCGTCCAAGTTTTCGTCAAAATCATATTTAATTGACTGTCGGCATTTGACGGTTGATATTCAACGGACCAGGTGTTAGATGAATCCAGATAGAAGTAGTCTGAGATGTACTCCAATGCTTCCTGTTCGCCTTGGTCTCAGCAGTTACATCCAGAATGTATTCTTCTATAAATTACTGAAAATGTTAGCACCTCTTTAGAAATTACTAACTGTTTGGTCACCTCCGAGACAAGAACCGAAAATGGTTGCTTTTGTCCAAGAAGTCATGGTTCTGATTTTGAATTATATCTAAGACGTAATTATGATTCAAAATCAGGTCCGGGACAACGAAAATTCGTTTAAAAAGTTAAAAGTACTACAGAAATCGCACATGAACGTTATTGCATACAAAAGAATACAAAAAGACAAAATACCCTAGCTAAATAGAAGTGTTTATAATCTCTAAGTGCTGATATAGCGCGAGGCGTGCCATATCTTACAGGATTCGGTAGCTGGTATCCGTAACTTTCATGTTTATGTAGCAAAACATACATAACACCCCGACACATTTACCCTTTCTGCTTATGACTAACACCACTTATGTAAGAAAATTCCAGTATTCTGCAACCATAGATTCAATAGAGTAGCGAAAACGCGCTATCATTTATACACAAGGCATTCGTCTTAAATGCACATCAATCACCTATGCACATTGCACAATGATGATCTAACTGCAGGAGTAGAAATTAATTGATTTCATGTTTGTTCTTTGAAGTGATGTACATAACTCGTCGTAACCGATCACTGCTAAAACTTTGTTTAGTTTCTGCAACACAGCGTTGACCTTTTACAACTACTGATTTGGACTTACTCACGTAAATGTTGAAAAGTAGCAGATAAAACGTGTAGATTTTCTTCAATTTCATTATCGGAACTATGAATTCTTCATCGTTTCCGTTCAAATGTCCAATTTTACTGTAGACATATGTTATGTTACTTTACACTTGACACTGCACAATCAACTACCCCAGTACCCTACAACCCCAAGATAAATTATCAATCAAAATCGGTTGATGTCGTATTTAACAACATGATACGGCACAAAAGGGGAATAAGTTATCTACTGAGAAGATCAAATATTCTTATTATTTATAGGGATTTTTAGATTTGCAATGGATTACGAAGATTTCTATCGGATTCTCAAATATTCTGTGCATATTCCATGGATTTGTAAGATTTCTTAAGAATCTTTACCAATTTTCCTAAGATTTTTGAAGAACACCAACCGTGTGTACACCAGATTCCTACAGCGAGTCACCCCTCGATTATGACGTTTTGAAAAGTTGAAGTTTCTATATTTTCTATAGATTATCTTCCTTTCTAAGCAAACAATCTTGAATCAAAAATCGTTGTTGTTTTAAACTATTAGTATTTTAGTTCAAGTGCCATACTTCTTTTGGGCACCGCCACCCTAAAAATTGCAATTTAAAAATCAATCACCCTTTGTTCTTAAAAGGATCATTGGAAATTACTGACAGCAATGGGACAATCATTAATGGAAGAATAGGAATAACACAAAACATTTCTTTAAGATCTTCTAATGTTAAGTTATTGAACATATGATGCTGGTTTAATTGAAACGCATATGGCATTGTAAAAGCTATACGTTCACATTATGGGTGGCTGAATATCGTTCAACTGTTTTGAAAGCCGATGTTCAACTTTTGTATTTTAAATGCAACGCCCTGTATATTTTTTATACTTTTTGGTAGATTTTTTTAATTACCTTTCCAATGACACCACATAAATATACCTTTGGTGCATAGATTAACGAATTTGATTTACCCTCTTTCTTTGGTGAAAAACAAGCATACCCACCCTTACATAAACTACCCCTCCTGAACATAAAACAAACTTTTTCCAAGGCCATCTAATACAGTATACAAAATTGCGTAAATATGCCAAATTACACCAAATTTACTTTATCTGATATAGTTATAGATGACATATTAATTCATATTTGTATTTAATCATGGTTGCTAGATCTTATGTTATAAAAAAAATTTCGCTTATCTATGTACCAAAAGTATACGTATATGGTATCATTAGAAAGGTAATTTTAAAATCTACCAGAGAATATATAAATATACATAGTATTACGTCTAAAATACAAAAGTACAGCGTCCTTCAAAACAATTCAACGATATCGGAAAACTATAATGTAAAAGTATAGCCTTCATAATGCCATTTAAGAATATATACAAGGATTAGCAATTGTTTTACTGCATAAAAGACAAGAACTTTGTGATAATAAGAATATGAATAATAGAATGAACACTTCCTATACTGATGCTCATCATTTCAGACAGTTCTATGACTATTGCGTCTATTGGCTCGTAAAACAGTTTCCAAACTTCTCACATTTTTATCTGAAGTCGCAACACGAATATTTTCTGGGAGAGCCAAATCTCTTCCCTGTCGAAATTTTTCGGCACCGCTAAACCACTGCCGTGCGGGAATAACTGTAGTCCATTTCTAGCGGTTGAGGTTCTTCAGCTGCTAAAAATTGAATAATAGCAAATATATTATCTTTGGACGGATTTTTTATAGTTATTATTAAGAAAAACATAAAAAATAAAACGTGTTCGTTAATTCTAAAAATGGTAACTCAAAAGAAAAAAATACGTTCTTACAACAAAATATTGACGTGAATTAGTACGGGGTTATAAAAGCAAGTAAAAGCATAACTTAATTAGATAAATAAGGCAAAGTCGCGGGATGCGACGCTTATCACAAAGCCTTCTGATAACGAAGCGCATTCATTGCATAAAATTAACGTTTTGACAAAAAATAAATGTTTTCGCGCAACGCCATGGGCATTACATGCACCATAAAATCCGTTTACTATTTTATCATATGCCAAACTGATGTGCAACAAAAGTTACTTGGTTATACACAAATCATTAATAAAGCAAAATTCATAAACAACGCTATATGAAACGAAAATAATTACTTAAATCGATAACCAAACCAAGTTGTTTAATTAGACATACATTTTAAATTATTAAATTATCAAAGCAACCGCATTGCAAACACCAAATAAACGGTACAAGTTAGCACATTTTAAATGCTTTGGGTAAATTTTGGTAAACATCTTATTAATATTCTGCAATCCCGAGAATTCTGAATTGAAACGGCAAACGCATTGGGTTTCTTTTCGGAGCGAGCACCATCGAACTTTGGAAATTTCTATACTCACTAATATCTGATAAGCTCTGGGCGCCATCCAGGATATGGCAGAAGATAGAAAAAACCTGACCTTGCGTTCACCACCATCCAGCAGGTCCGCTAGCGGCTCTAAAACTCGATGCACTAATTGGGAGGCCTGCATAAAAACTGCTGTTGGGTGCGCACAGTCCACAAGAAGCAAGAAAACACAATTTACACGTAGTAAATACGCCATCCGAAATTCATCACCATGATAAACGGCGCCGGCAACGGCTTGTGGCAAACTGATTTTAAAGATAACAGAAAGATAAGTGCAAAAATTCTCATAAAAACTGGAGAAAGCCTCTGTCATCAAATTAGGCGCGTTTGTCCCCAACATTCTACGAGACATCAAATTAAGATTCGCAGAATTTCCCATAAATTAATCAAAATAAAAATAGGCAAATTGCTCCACGTACAGGTACTTAAAGTGACCTAATTCTAAGAAGTAGCGAAGTCATAATTGAGAGAAAAAGCCTTCAAAACGGCGAGTTACGAAGGCGTTAAAAGGAGCTACTGCCCTTTGCATAACGTCAAAGACATTGGGGCCGTTACAAGTTCTTCTCCATAAACAGCAAGCATTTTTTCTTGGATTTTTAAGTTGCAAATCTTTCGGCGGTAAAACTTAAATCGCATCTTGCTGAACTTGTGGACGAAAAATATATGGTGAAGCCCATCTATTAAAATAATAATTTTAATGTGAGGCAGTAGCAATGCACTTATAAAAATTGATGTAAAAACCATGATACAACAGTAAACAAAATGAATTAACTTCTTCGGTTTCCAAGGTCACCAGTTATAAGCGCGTTCCAAAAGAACCAGTCTTGTATTATTTAAATTAATTGTTTGCTTGTTTCCTTTTTACTTAAAAATAATCGGAAATGAGTAAATCATGTCGTATTCATATATATATACAGAGTATTTAGAGTAGATAAATCGTGGAGCTTAAGAATTAATGTCACTGCTTTCCTGCAACACGCAAAAGTGTTCAATCTAATACAGACTATAGATTAGTAACATGGGTTAATATCCATAGCAGTTTATGTCTTTTAACATATAAATGGACCTTCATTTTCCCCAACTCTTTGTTATCTACTTTACTTTAAAGTAATATTTAAATGAAAAGGCTTTTAGCATATTATGTATAATATGCGTTATTTAGGTAACATATAATTTTTCCATCTTACTTCTTATGCATGAATAGTATCGTTTCTATTACATTTTAAATGAAATCATATAATTATGCTCAGCAAATTAGGAGAAGTTGCTATTTAATTCACACTTAACTCCACAGCAAACATATATTTAAATAAAAAGACGATTATAAGATGGTGGGCCATAAGAAACGGTTTTAGTGCATTATTATTTCTATATATTAAGGATTTATTCGTAAGTATTCAGTCAGATGAGGTTAAAAAATAGATTGGATTAGGAAATTACAAAAATAATGACATTTAACAGGCATTTAAACAAACCCTTTAGTAATGTACAGAGTAATTTCCTGTTTTAGATATATTGTAATGACTATGTATATTAGAGGAAATTGAAACAGTAACATTATAAACCTTTATTTTATAATGTCGCTGTTTCAGTTTGAGTTTCTTATAGGATACACAAATTTTCATAAATAGCTTTCGATATTTTTGCGGTTTTATAGTATTATTATAGAATTACACTTCTCTTTTAAAGTATTTTAGCAAAAGGTTACCATAAGCATACGTCAAAGTTTAGGAAGTGATACAAATTATTACCATCTTCAAATATAACTGGTGAAATTTTCAATTGTAATCCAATACATATACGAAAAATACGTATCGACAACCGGAAAGGGACGTTTAGGCGCGCACCTTTAGGCGCGCATTATTAGGCGCGAGCTTTTAGGCGCGAATCTTTTAGACGCGGACGCTATTAGGCGCCTGGACGTTTAGGCGCCGCAACTTTAGGCGCCGCAACTTTAGGCGCGGAGACAGGCGCCACATGAAAGAAATTCACATTATTCTTGATTTCAAAATTTTTTGTTGGGTAATTATTACAGTAATTAATGTTGAAGAAAAATTAAAACCTTCATAAACAATATGTATTTGGCGCTTTTACGAGCCATCTTCAGTGTTAAAGTTTTACAAATTTACATATTTAATTTACATTGTATCGATTATGAAAAATGAGTTATTTACATTTTGTATATGGGTAGTTTAACGTGTTGGAATTATACACACCATATAATTTCACTACGTTAAACTATCCATATACAAAAAGTAAATAACTAATTGTTCATAATCGATAAAATGTGAATTCAATATGTAAATTTGTACAACTTTACGCTGAACACTGAACACACTGAAGAAGGCTCGTAAAAAGCTGAATATATATTGTTTATGAAGGTTTGAATTTTTCTTCAACATTAATGACTGCAATAATTAAGTAACAAAAAATTTTAAAATCAAGAATCATGTGAATTTCTTTCATGTGGCGCCTAACTGTCCCCGCGCCTAAAGTGGCGGCGCCTAAACGTCCAAGCGCCTAATAGCGTCCGCGTCTAAAGCGCTCGCGCCTAAAAGTGCGGGCCTAAAGATGCGCGCCTAAAGAATCGCGCCTAAACGTCCTAAACCGATCTACAACAGCTGAAAATTACTCTACAGAATATTAAAAGATATTTAGCTGCTTCTTATTTATTTTAAGTAACAGTCTCAAAGATTCTTAAATTTGTTTTAAGGACTGCGGATCTGAAGATTCGTTTTTAATATTAACATAAAGCATTTATCAGTTAGCCTACCATTGGCAGAAATATTACAATAATTGTAAAGGATTGTTATATATGTTTGTAACATTAAATTGCTATCGTTCGTATTTTTATCTTCATCGGTGTTGTTATAGAGTACTTACCAAATCAATTTGACTATCGTTAAGAGCTTTAGTACCGCACCCAGTGCGGTAATGGATGTTACTGCATTCACTGCGGTTATAGATGATATTACCGCACTGGTTAAGGTGCTCATAATCAAACTTGTATCATTAATATCTATAAAATATGTGTTTTTATATGGCTTGACACAGTTAATCAAATACAAATTATAACAGGACAAATGCGAAATTATGTAAAAAGCTAAATTTTATACTGTATATGACAGCTAGTTTATATTGATAATTCTAGTGGCAGTAATGGATGAATGTTCTTTATTGATGAGACATACAATTCTCCACCTGGAAAAAGTTGTAGGGTTTTCATGCAACCTTAAGCTGTAGATGTTATAATATCCAACAGATTGTGAAGATAAATTACAGTAACTAAACCTACTGTTAGGTAAGGTTAACGTCTTTCTCTAGGTCCGCAATTCTTTTTATGCCGCTAATAAATAGCTGCAGTTTTAATTGCCAGTTACGACAATACTTGGCATAAACATGAGAACGCGACCGAGTTCTTGCTGTGACCGAGCATTGAAGTCTCCAGTCCATGATTTATCGTTTCTCCTCTTTCGTTCCAATTTTTTGCATTTCTAGCGTTAGTACCATTTCAAAGTGTCACAACTTTAGCCAAATAGAGCTTTGTAATCACAACAGGCACAAAAGGCTCAGGTCAGGAGGTTAGATTCTATTGCAGCTTGTAATTACTCATTATTTTGATTTACGAATTGATTCCCTCCGGCGCTCTCGGGCACGAGCTCTAGAACAATCCTCTCTACAATTCGTTTCCGCTTCGTATAGCTATTAGAGCATGATTTAGAGCTGACCATTGCTCGTTATTAATTGAAATTTTCCGCGGGGAGCAGCCATAAATTCGCAAACTACCATGTGGGTGATACACGGAATGTTCTAAGATTCAGAAGCTCGCCATACATAGCTACATGTTGAAGTGACATGGGTTTTTCTATACATTATTTTATACAACTTACCAACTGACTTGACTATTATTTAAACATTTCCCATTTTAACAGTTAACTTTACATCAACTTTTAATTCGCACAGTTTTAAATTGTTTAAGCTATTATCAAACGGGGAATCCCCTCTGCAGGACACGTCGCAATTCTTCGTGCAAGCACGTGTAGCGCCGATTTTTCCAGTGTCAGCCACAAAGGGAATTCGATATGGACATATCGTAATTGATATTCTCAACCAGCCTACGAACCAGCAACAATGCGTTTGGTCGGTATTGGACATTAGCATAGAGACGCAGCATAATAAATCTAATAGAATGTGACATGTACGGATATGGAAAGTGTGAACAGTCAGCTGCCGCCCCTGGCTGAGATTGGACCGAGGGGGGCCCTTTGTGTGCTAACTGCAGGGGCCGAGCCCTTGGGCGGGATTTTACATAAGTTATCTCGCCTTGTTCTTGCTTAACATTACGCGCCGACCCTGTTTATGTATGAGGGTTTTATTTTACACTCCAGCCTAATGTCGGCGTCTCTGTTAGGCTAATACTCATGTTAAAAACAGTTCTGTAATTCAAAACCTAACAATAATACATGCGCATATAATTGATGTGTATATAATTCATACCTTTGTATTAAAAATGGTAACCAATAAAACTTTAACAAGCGCTAATTTGAGAAATATTATGAAATATTAATGAAAATGTATGTTTTTGGCAACAGGGCGTGGATTGTAATGATTTTCTTGACGGTAGTGATACGACTTCTGATTACTGAAATATATATATATACTAGTACTTGTTCGATTTAAACAAGCACTTATACCTACCTATTTGACATTAAAAAAAACGACAAGTATTATAGTACAGTAAAATTTTAGAATTGATTGCTCTGGCAACATTCTTCGTTGAAATGTCTCTATTTGATATATACATATTTTTCTGTAATTGTCGCGTTAGTGTCTTATGATTTTGAATTATAACGTCAACGACAATTTCGCTTGAATTTGGATAGAGGATGATATTCAGCAACCAGGTTTAACCTAAGGTGTGACTTTGTATAGAGACATTTTCGAAATTATCGCTCCTAAGTTACAAAAACAACTAATAAGCCATTTAGCTGTCTGCGTTTGGACTATATTTAGCACTTAATATATTATTAAGTAAAATTCAAGCAGAAAGTTGGAGATTTTTCGATACAAAATGGTGGATAATTTGAACATCTAATTCAGGCTTTTTATATATGCATTAGTGTAAATATTTAGCACTGTTTAATGATACAAATATGATTAGTAAATAAAAAATCGTTTCACAGTGGCGTAACTATATAAGGTGAGGGGACAGGGAGCTCAGACTCCCACCACTTGAAACTTTTCAAATGCAAAATAATATGTTCAATATAGGTACCTAATACGTGCAAATTAATTTTCCCAGATGGTTGACCATTTTCCACATTTATATTTTTTTGTTGAGAATTTATCTTTTGTTTCGTTTATATTTAAAGAAAAATAAAAACTGTTGGTACTCTGGTTGTGTATATTTTCTTTTATAGAAAAAAATGTTGGGGAAACCTACTTCTCAAGTAAATATGGTTTCAGCCCATTTGATTTTGAAAAATTCACAATTTTCGGCTGAGACGCATTTGAAAAAACGAGTGTTGGTCAGAAATTCCCCCCCCCCCTCCTAAAATATTGCAATATACGCCACTGTCGTTTCATAACCACTTTGTTTGTAAATTTCATGTTTTGTTTCAAAATTTAAAAAATTATATTTCTTTGATACATTTATCTGATTTTACAATTTCACACTCGCTCGAAATCTTTCATAAATAGACAGATTTCAATGTTAAGCGATGCCTAAAAGATAACAATATTTTTTTAAATTACAGAATTCGGTGTTCAAGGACTTTTCAACTACTGGTTTTTTAAGGATTTATTTCAACGTTGAAATGCGCTTTGGGCAACTCATTGTTTTGCAAATTTTATGTACATCATCGAATGAGGTTTACATTAAGTAAATAAAATTCCCTCGCAAAAACAATGAGAAATTGGTATAATCAAGTGTTTAATCAAAATGCGGGCAGTTTTTTGAATTTAATTAAAATTAAAACATCACAAAATATTATGGACTAAAACATGAATACAAACAAATGTAAGTACAATATATTAATAATGGATCCTAATATTAACACCTACATTAAAAGGCTCATAATTCTAAACGAAACAATTAATTTCCGATACCTTAACGTTTAAAAAAAAATTAAAGTCGGTTTTTAGTCCACTATATACGTCGTTTTGGGCTAATTAAAATACTTTTTACATTTTTCAAATTGATTTTTAAATAAAATAGTTACAGCACCCTATAACAGTAAATTTAGTATCATACCGTTAGATGGTGCTGAAAAAGAGGTACAGTTAGAGGTACAGTTAAGGTCACTATATCAATAAGGTACCGCCATTAGTGATTTTTTATATCTATCCTTGTCGCACAATTTTCTCCAACTGGGGATGAAAACACATAACCTAACAGATTCCTCACTTTACAAGTGCCATTACACCAAAAAGAAAATCCCCAAAAACTAGTGTCTTCCCTATTGCACTTGGGAAATTTGTATTTGTTATCCTTATCTCACAATTTTCTCACATTCTCAGGCGAGGAATGGAATGGCGGTACCTTATTGATATAGTGACCTTAGGTACAGTTGGATATCCTATATCTATTACTTAGGGCACAGCATCCTGTATCAATGAAGTTTATACTATTGCCATTTCATTGCCATTAAATGGCACCTAAAATGTAACAACATACGTTTAAAAGGATTATAAACTTTAAATTATAGAATAGGTTTTGAACCCACCAGATAGATAATTAAAATAACTTTTGCATCTTAAAACTTAATTTCTAAATAAAATAGTTACAAAGAAAATGTTTTAGCGTCTTTACTAACGAAAAACAACTTTTTTTCGCTATTAATGCGCGAAGTTCGCCATTCTTTAACGTATTAAAAAATTGGATATTTATTTGCGTTACCATTTCGCGGACTAGAGGGCCAAAAATTTTCGGGCACTACGTCGCAAACAATATTAATATTCTTGTTTGACGGTTGTAGAAAAAATATTGTTTGTATTAGGAGCGCGAAATATTTTAGGGCGTTCGAATGACTTTTTTGACTCAGCTGTCGCCTCGTCAAAAGAAGTAACATTCTCACGTTGTAAAATAATTAATTTCGGGCACTTAATACAAAAATAACTATTATTACATCGACCCAGAGTCGACGAGTATTCTTAATTATGTATAAATAAGTTAAACACTGTAATGTTTCAAATAATTCTGAAACAGTGAAATTAACCACTTGGTAATGCGAACCTGCACTCGCAGGGGGAATCTGATCACTAGTTATTATATTATGGGATGCATATAAATAGTGTTACGTTCTTAACGTTCGGGCTATTTAAAATTATACGACAAACATGGGTTCAAATATTTATTTACACTATTGGATTAATTATTACGATTATTGTTATTTACAAGCACTAACGAACTATCAAGCAGATTACAAATTACTTTTAAACTACGGCACTATTTCTAACAACTATTATTATTTATTTATATCACTCTTAGACACTAACGATGTATTTCTACTACATACGGATTTATTTATTTCACGCGTTTTATTTATCTGGGAGCTCGCCGCTCTGATGCTGAATTCGAACTGAACTACAGGTCTGAAGGCCGCGCATTTATATTTCACTGGGGAGATTCCAGAATCCTCGCGAATGCACTCCGGCATTCGCAGGTGTTGTTCTCGTAAGCGAGCGTGAGTCATTCAGTACACCTGGTTCTAGGGCGCTTCCCGAGCATTCGACCGCTGTGACTCATATTTCTGCAGCCGCCTCGAGAAGCTCTGGAACGCTCGCGTATTAATCGCCAAGGCTGCTGACTCATCCATCCCTCGGCCCTCAGGATCGTAACACTGCCCCCGCCTTAGGTCGTTCTGTCCCAGAACGAGTTGCGTCGGGTGCCTGTCACTCGCTCTTGTGGGGATTCGATGACGGTACTTACAGGCGGTGCCTTTCTTGCACACTGACTGGTTGAAGAAGTAGCAGTCCACCGTGGGCTCAATGCTTCGCGCCGGGCTGCAACAGCAGACCTCGATCTGGATGCCGGTCTGGTCGAAGACTACTTCCAGCATGCTGCGTACGACCCTCCAGTCCAACGAATCCAGGCCGCATGCTAATTTCGGCATCGCTAGCCGGGTTTCGCCGTTCTTCACCATCTGCTCCTTAAGGTCCAAAAGAGCAGACCAGAGCTCCTGGCAACTAGGTTTTTCGTGAGACAACCTTTTCGTCACCAGGTAATAAATGGAGCTGTTGCCTTCCTTCAGCTGCAAGGTTCTGCCAACCTGAGGTGCCTGCTCTCGCAGCTGGTTTAACCGGCCAAACTGCTCCCGGAAGGCAGCGGCGATCCCCCTAGACATCCGGAGGTCCTGGGCGACGCAGTGTGCCAGGGAATACTGCCGCAGGGTGTCGAACAGGTCACGCTGCACCTCTGTAGTAACTCCGAATCGCGCAGTCTTCGTACCCCCATAAGCGGCCATAAACTCCTGGAAGGAGGTTCCTCCGGTCCCTAGTCGTCTCAGGGGTTGTTCCGTGACAGCCTCCACTTCCTCATTCGTTCCGGCATATGGGGCCAACCGATTGAAGTGCACCACCCTGCACTTTCCTCGAGGAGGTTTCTGGATTCGGTATACCACGTCATTCAGTCGAGCAACTACAGTGTAGGGGCCTTCCCAGTTTCTTTGGAGCTTGGGGGAGAGGCCACGACGCCTCTGGGGGTTATGAAGCCATACCAAATCGCCAGGCTGGAAACCACCGGCCTCAGCGCGGGCATCATATCGGTCCTTCATTCGGTCGCTGGCACCCTGAATGTTTCGGCGTACGGCGTCGTGGATCTCTTCCATCCTCTTCTTCAGGTTCCCCACGTAGTCCTTCCCGGCCGTTTCTTCGCCAGGCTTTCTTCCAAACTTGAGGTCACATGGCAATCGCAGCTGGCGCCCAAAGAGTACCGTAGCTGGGGAGTGGTTGGTTGTCTCTTGTACTGCCGATCGGTAGGCCATTACGAATAGGTGAATGTACTGGTCCCAGTCACGCTGATGTTCGGAAACCACTTTGGACAGATGCTTCCCCATGGTTCGGTTCATCCTTTCCACCATGCCGTCCGATTGAGGATGGAGGGCAGTGGTCCGGGTCTTGTGTATCCCCAGCAGCTTGCAAACGTTCTGGAACAGTCCAGACTCGAAATTCCGGCCCTGGTCGGAATGTAATTCCAGGGGGACTCCAAAACGGCTGAAGCACTCCTTCACCAGAACATCAGCTACAGTACCGGCCTCTTGATTCGGAAGGGCATATGCTTCAGGCCACTTGGTGAAGTAGTCCATGCACACCAAGATGTATTTATTTCCCGCTTCGGTTTCGGGGAATGGTCCAGCGATGTCGATGGCTATCCTCTCGAACGGACTACCGACGTTGTACTGCCGCATCGGAGCTCTACGTCTACCAACCGGTCCGTTTCCTGTAGCGCAGGCTTCGCACCTCCGGCACGACTCTCGGACATCATCTTTGCAACTCGCCCAGTAGAACCGGTCTCGGACCTTCTGCAACGTCTTCTTCAATCCAAAGTGTCCCCCAGAGGAGCCATCATGCAGGTGACGCGGAACCTCGGCCACTCTACTCCTTGGAACCATCAATTGTGATCTCGTTGCCCTACCGTCTTCGTCTTCCAAGATTCTAGTCAGGACGTTGTTCTCGAGCTGCAAGAAGTCCCATTGCGCCCAATAGGTCTTCACCGTTGGGTTGGTGGCGGAGACCTCCTGCCAGGTAGGTCGACGGCCATCTCGCTTCCAGGCTATAACTGTGCCTAAGTCGGGGTCGTTCTCCTGGCTGTTCTGCAACTCGTCTAGCTCCCACGAGTCGTCGACTACAGTGGTACGATTGATGGGTACCGCACGACTCTCCAGTCTCGAACAGTGGCTGCAGTCCGCAGGGCAGGGCCTCCTGGACAACGCATCGGCGTTGCGGTGGGCTGTGCCAGGTCGATGATTTATTTCAAAGTCGTACTCTTGTAGGCGCTCGATCCACCTAGCCACCTGCCCTTCAGGGTTCTTGAACTGCAGCAGCCATCTTAGAGCAGCATGGTCGGTCCTCAGTAAGAATCTTCTGCCATACAGGTATTTATAAAAATGTTCCACGGACTTGACTACTGCCAGAAGCTCCCTCCTGGTTACGCAATAGTTACGCTCTGGTTTGGACAGGACCTTGCTGAAATATGCCAGGACTTTCTCTTGCCCATCTTGGACCTGGGACAGAACACCACCTATTCCGACATTGCTAGCGTCAGTGTCGAGGATAAACTGGCCTTCCTGACGTGGATAGCAAAGTACAGGTGAACTGGTTAAGGCAGTCTTGAGCGTCTCGAAGGCCTCCGCGCACTCAGCACTCCATTCGAACTGTCGTCCCTCTTCCGTTAGACGGGTTAACGGTTTTGCGATGTTCACGAAGCCCAGCACAAACCGTCGGTAGTAAGTACAGAGGCCCAGGAAGCTTCGCAGTTCATGCTTATCCTTCGGGATTGGCCAATCCTGCACTGCCTTCACCTTACTCGGGTCTACTGCTACTCCCTGGCGGGATACGTGTGCCCCAGGTACTGTACCTCCTTCTGGAAGATGTGGCACTTCTTTGGACTCAATCGCAGGTTGGCACCTCGCAGTCTACCGAACACTTCCTCCAGGTTTTTCAGATGCTCGTTGAAGGATTTGCCCACCACTATGATGTCGTCCAAGTAAATCAGGCAGGTCTGCCAAGATAGACCCTTCAGGACGGTGTCCATCAGCCTCTCAAACGTGGCGGGGGCATTGCACAAACCGAACGGCATGACGGAGAACTGCCAGAGCCCAGTTCCGATAGTAAATGCAGTCTTCTCCCTGTCCGCGGGTTCCATTCCGACTTGCCAATAACCGCTCTTCAAGTCTAGCCTCTAGCTGTCTTTCTTGGTCACATGGTTCAGCTGTCGGTAGTCAACACAGAACCTCGTTGAGCCATCCTTCTTCTTGACAAGAACCACAGGGGAGGCCCACGGGCTGCTGGACGGTTCGATGATCCCTTGGTTTCGCATATCTTGGACAATCTTCTCAGCTTCTTTCCGTTTGGCGAGGGGCAACCTTCTTGGATGTTGGCGTATCGGTTGAGCATCCCCCGTATTTATTTTATGTTTAACTACGTCCGTACGGCCGCTGGGATGATCTCCGCACTCGAAGACGTCTTGGTACCGGGCCACCAGATCTTCGATCGTCTTCCGTTCTTACTGGCTCACGCCCTTGCACGTAGACATCACGGTGTTAATTAATGCCTCTGGGCAGTCCTTCGCCTTGCGGCCGCCGCCACTAGTGATCGTTCTCACAACGGCGGAGACCGGTGTGCACCTTCCCAGGATTGTGTCTCTCCTGACGGTTGCTGGTTCCCTGTTGACGTTCATCATCCTTACTGGGACCTTAAGCCCAGTCTTTACCAACGTCTTCCCAACCAGGATACCATGAGTGAGCTCCTTGTCATAATCGGGTTCAATCATGCGCACTACGTTGCCCCGGAGATCGCCACCCAGGTATGCATCCACGACCCTCTCGGTTCGTCCAGGCAGAGTAACATCTTCCGCCAATACCACTTGTACTGCGATCTCTTCTCTTGGGTGTAGGGAAAGCTCCTCCCCACCCACGTGCAACACGCCGCGTCCCAGGTCCAAAGTGAACCCATACTTATTCATGACATCCATTCCCAGGATGAACTCGTCCGCAATGTCAGCAATCAGGACCCGATGCTTGAGGGTTTGATTCCCAATCTTCAATTTCACATCCATCTCCCCATGTGTGGTCACTGCGCCTCCCGTGGCAGTGCGAAGGCGTGTCCTGGTGGGCAGCAGCTCACCCTCGTCTCGTATTACATCAGACCTGGCGATGGACTTCGTCGCTCCAGTATCCAACAGCAGAGACCGAACTCTTCCATTTATTTTCCCATCAATGAAGAGGCTATCAGGCTGGTGTTGCACGGACGACACATGTATGGGAATCTCCGGGGCATGGCAATCACGAGTCGACTCTCCCCCCTTCTTGTCGACCCGCATTAGTTTTCCGACGGCTCGTCAGACACTCGGGCTCCTTTCTTCGGACAGCGAGCCCTAAGATGACCCATCTCTCCGCAGCTCCAGCAACGGGGCCCCTTCTCCCTCGTCTCCTGCCTTATAAGTCGTCGCAACATGTCCTCCATGGATTCAGGCGCCATCTCCGTCGTGGCGACACCGCGGACACGACCATGTCCTCTGGAAGCACTCCTTGCCGCTTCAAATTCCAATGCATGGGCTAAGGCCTCTCCCAGTGTCCTATGGCGCCCCAGACGTACCGCTTGCTGAGTATCGGCGTCTTTAACTCCATCTACGAATGTTTGGACGGCTAGCTGCTCCAGGAAGTCCTCCGGCGCCGATGGATACGCGAGCCGAACCAATCGAGCAACATCGGCCTCCAGTTCTTGCAGAGTCTCCCCCGACTTCTGAATTCTGTTCTTCAACTGGGCACAATGCACATGCTGAAGATGACAATTGCCATAACGCCGTTCCAGATGATTCACCAATTGCTGGAAGTCCCTCTGCTGATTTTCTGGAATCATTTGCAAAACATTCAGAGCATCCCCTCGCAATGTCAGGATCAATGCGGTCGCTTTGTCTGCCATTCCCCAACCATTAGCAACGGCTGCGGCTTCAAATTGCTTCAGGTATGTTGACCATGGCGTTTTCCCATCGTAAGAGGGCAGTTTCATGTGCAAGCCAGATGTTGCGGGCCTCACTGGGGCAGTATCTTGGGACAGAGCAACCTGAGGGGCAGCAACTCGCGATAAGGTAGGCTGATTCACTGCAATTGGAGAAGAGCAGCCAGCAGATTCAGAGAGAGCTGGTTGGCCTTGGCCACTTCGTGACTGCAGCTCGAGTATGTCACTCCGAACTCCGGCCAACGCTCTCTCCATATCTTCCCGAAGTTCATCCTTGAGGTCTTCTTGAGTGACTCTCAGTTTTTCCTCAAGTTTTTCTCTAAGATCCTCTTGCGCGGCTCTCAACTGTTCCTTCAGTACTTCCTGTGCCCTTTCTGCATTCTCTTCTGCCTTCTTTTGGCCGGCTTTCAATTCTTCCTGGCCAACTTGGATCTCTTTCTTAAGTTCCTCCTGTGCTTTTTCCGCTTTCTCTTGCGCTTTTTCTTGCGCGGTTTTCGATTCTGCTTGCGCTTTTTCTGCCTTCTCCTGCCCAGCTTGGATCTCTTTCCTAAGATCCTCTTGTGCTTTTTCCGCCTTGTCCTGGCTAACTTGCATCAGTTGCAAAAGTTGGCTTAATTGGGCTTCCATTTTGCTGCTTTGAGATCTCGTCAAAGGCATGCACAATACTCACTTCAATTTATTTATCTGACCGTCGTTTTATCGGCACTTGTTAAATTATTTATTTATTTAATGTTTGTTCAATAATTTTCTTATAGCCCCCGGTTCAAAACCTCACACCGACACCACTGTTACGTTCTTAACGTTCGGGCTATTTAAAATTATACGACAAACATGGGTTCAAATATTTATTTACACTATTGGATTAATTATTACGATTATTGTTATTTACAAGCACTAACAAACTATCAAGCAGATTACAAATTACTTTTAAACTACGGCACTATTTCTAACAACTATTATTATTTATTTATATCACTCTTAGACACTAACGATGTATTTCTACTACATACGGATTTATTTATTTCACGCGTTTTATTTATCTGGGAGCTCGCCGCTCTGATGCTGAATTCGAACTGAACTACAGGTCTGAAGGCCGCGCATTTATATTTCACTGGGGAGATTCCAGAATCCTCGCGAATGCACTCCGGCATTCGCAGGTGTTGTTCTCGTAAGCGAGCGTGAGTCATTCAGTACACCTGGTTCTAGGGCGCTTCCCGAGCATTCGACCGCTGTGACTCATATTTCTGCAGCCGCCTCGAGAAGCTCTGGAACGCTCGCGTATTAATCGCCAAGGCTGCTGACTCATCCATCCCTCGGCCCTCAGGATCGTAACAATAGCTTAAAGAAATCGACGGGTGTTTCTGCAAGGTTTACTTCTGTGCAGTCAGTATTCATATCAAAATCGGGATAAAATCTTCCCACTTTTATTGGCTATTACAAATTTATGGGCTTGCACCGGGGGTTTCAAATCGAGTAGGTATTCAGAAAGGGGTTCACCACTAGAATCAAAATCTCTGTTTTGTGATTCGATTTATTCTTCAGGTATGGATGCTATTATGTTGTCTTCTTTATTTTTATTTTTTTATTTAGCAAATTCACTTCTTCGCGGATACGATACTCACAGTATACTCACAATATATACATTGCAGCATGAATATCTTTTTCTTTTATTTCTTGCAAAAGTTGATTTGCAAGTTAGACAAGTTTTTTAATTTTATGTATTTTCGTATATAATCCGATTTATCAGCCATATTATTTTAATCAAGACTTTAATTGCATATTTGAACTATTTCCCAAACGAGTAATACAAATTTTACTCTGGTGTGAAAGAGAATAAATTATTGAAAAGCACACCACAATTCAATTAAGACGAATCGGACCTATGGTTATATAATTTTTCTTTTCTTAGAATCGCATCAGCTTTCATCTGTCAAAGTTTGTCATATAGCTATAAATCAGTCTGTATATTATAACATATTTTAAATTTTTATTCATATGGTTGTAAAACACATGGGAAAAGGTTCTATTCCTTTATATAATTTTTTAAAATAATGTATTGTGGTGAACATCATGCACTAGACAACCACATTATTAGCCCTTGTTCTTTTGAATACAGGTTTCCAATTATTTAAAGCGACTGGGTAGGCCGCCCGCCAGGCATCGATTCTGGGATTTGAACTCCAAACTTCCGCACCGTAGTCCAATGCTCTAACCACTGAGCTACACTACACTATTAATGTGTGCTTAACAGTTGAAAAATATTGTAAATCAAGTAGTAAATTAGTACTATCCACATATGATGATCACCTCGAATTCGTGATTGCTCCTTGTCCGTTTTCTTCTCCATTATTTTCATCATCATCTTCACTTAACCAATTTAGGTAGTCTCCGTCGCAGTTATTGCAAACTCTTATACAAACAATCTTCGCTTTTCTGCATTCGCACATTACCTATGGTACACTAGGGCGATAGAACTTCTTATCTTAATGGATTTAGAAGATTTAAATCGTTAATCTCCGATGATCTTAATTTTACTATAATTAACCTGACCAGTAATAACAAACGTTACAAGGGTCATACACTTAATGCCTCCCATATTATGAAATATGTGTAAACCATATTAATAGTTGATACGTTTTAAGCATGATAGATCGCCCACGTTTCGAAAATTTGTGCTTTATGGTATGAAGAACATAATCCCAAAGTGGAAAGCAAAATACCCAATTTTTTGACCCATGCCTTCCGTACAAAAACAATTTGCACAGAAGCCAAAAAAGATCGCTGTCTCATTGCCGAAGTAATAGCGTGGGATATTGAAGTGCTTTTTATTTCGGCACGTTCATCATTATTTTTCTTTTTCTTTCCGTTTTTGATTATTTGTATTGTCTCCCACAACTCCAAATCAAGCTAGCAATCCAGTGTAACTACATCTGTCAATTTGGTTCGTTGACGAACACCGAAGTTTCTTATCTTGTATTTGATGCTAATACGAAGCATTGCCCTCCACATCTAACTTTAGATTACCCCTAATCGTTTGGAACTTTTCTGGTTAGGCAGTGCTGTCATAGTATCTAGCCCATGACTTAATACTGGTAATATGCAGTCGAAACTTTTGGTTTTTAGACCAATTAAGATGACGGGCTTCCTTACAGTACTTCTCAGTTTATCGAAAGCACTCCAGCTTAGCCTACTAAGTGTCTGGAAATTATAGCAACCTGATTAAATAGTATCAGCAAATGAAAGTTCATCAAAGATGCATTTCTAATTTTGAAGACATGTGTATTATAACACCAGAAATGTATACCTAATCCTTGTCATGGACATTTATAGACAGTGGCTGATAGTGGCTAATATCGCAGCGTGATCATAACCGTGATCAAAACTTCTCGTATGCAATGGAAAGATTTCTAAAGCTTATAGAAAAAGAACAAGAAGAGCATAGCCTCATTTTGTAATAAATGTCAAATGACAGTTTCATAGTTTCTGTTGTTATAATACACATGACTTCGACATTCCGAAGGCACTCTTGAGGAATTTTCTCTTTGGTCATGTGATATTTTGTCAATTTTATTTGATGGTAGACGTATTCATCGAGAATCTTCAGGTTGACATCTTTGCGGGTAAACTGTTTAACGTCTTCTGAGATGATCTTTGTCTTGTTCAAGTTCATTTCGAGTCCTACCTGTTGTGCGACGGTGATTTAATTGAATTAGCATCGTTGGTAATTCATCAACATCTGAGTTTATAAGCACTAAATCAACGGCGAAGCGAAGGTGATTTAAATATTTTTCATCAACATTATATACCCCTGCCTTCCCATTCCCCAGAGTCCATAGTAAAGGCGCTTAAAAATATGCAACTGTTACGCAAACGTATTAATACGAACGTAGAAGAGCGTTATTAGAGATATTAGTCACGTTGCACGATGTTTGGCAATCAGTTACTCAAAAACTGTGATATTGAGGACATAAATGTATAAGACGCTTTTCATAGGAAATTTAACAACTTTTCTGATGATGAAAGATCGTTTACAAGATATTTGCGAAAATTCTAAAAAGCCTACACTTTTTTAAGATGCCGACGGTTGGTCGTCCCCAATTGTTCAAGACTTTTTATACTTTTAACAGTAGGGCTAGATAAACTTATTTGCCAAATTTCAAGAATTTCCTATTTTTTCTGTTATTGATCGAAAAGGGGATTTTGCTGCTTGGGCTATTTGTAGTAACAGTTGTAATTTAGACCGACATTTCTGATTATTTAGACAAAATAACACCGTCTGATTACATTGATTATGGTAGATGATCATACGTGTGGAGTTGAAAATCTTGTACATAATAGTATGTCTACTACGTACGGGATCTTCAACATAGCAAACCAGTCGTATTAGTTACTTTACTTAGCGGAAGATATATACCTCATCAACAACATACCATATGGTAAACTGCCAGTGGCGTAAATAGGAAATTGCTGCTATAACCTACAAAATAGGTATTGAAATGTAGCCTTTCAAATAAATACTGTTCAATATATGTTACTTGGGATTCTTGAAGTTCAGAGCATGGGTAGTTTTAGTCTACTGAAAGTAAGTAACTGATCTTGAATAAATATTAAAACAAAATGTGGGATAATCACCAATCACACGATAATGCTCACTCCGCCACTATATAAAGAACTTGAACAACACAAATCCAATTAATAAACTAAATTCTGCTAGTTATGCAAAGCTTTGTCTTGATATATCACATTATACAACTGACAACTAAACAATTTCCCATTTTTAAAATTTAGCTACAACAAAAAATATGTCTCAACACAAGAGAAAGGTAAACTACTTGCATTAAAGGATCCGACTTCGATTTGAAAGTAGCGAAAACATATTTGAAATGCTGGCTGTCATTGAGTTCCGTTTTTGCGCTTAAGCAAACGGGCACCAAACAAAAACGCTGATTGCTTATTGAAAAATTAAGAAACCGCGACTAATTATTTCCGACTGGCTCGCTCGGCGATAAGAACGAGGAAACACAAATATCCAAGGATCAAACCCGTTCTGAGGTGGCAAACGGGACACAGTTTTGAATCAGTGCTGCGCGATAACGTCTTATCTCCGAGTCACCGAGATTTGCAATGTTAATTTCCTTGCCATTTAATGGCCAGTTGCTTACTTCTGCCTTTTTGTGTCCTGCTTTTAGCGCAGTCCGGTGTCCTTCGCACTCCTACTTACATTTCAGGACTTGTGCTTTCAGAAATTAACATATCAGGGTAGCGCTGCGCTGGATGCTTAATAAATGAGTATGTTGAGAAGTCGTGTGTTTTTATTTTTGCATTTGCAATAAAATAAGTTTGTATTTATGGAATGCCGGTGCGCTCTCATTGAGAAATTTCAGGATTACATGTTTTAAGACTACTTTCTCCGATTTACATTTTCGTGTGTGATACTTTAATTAATGGTTTAATATCTGTCAGATATTTTATCAGTTTCCATTACTGTTCAACTAAAAAGCTAAGACCACTTATTCCATCGCATAATGAAATTAAACATTGATTTTGAGTAACTAACTTTTTAATCAAAAAGGCTTATAACTTTTCATAGCACTTAATTTAGCAATATTTCATGCAATAGTGTCACATTATTTAAATACACGTAACAACGATGTTCTAAAAATATTTTCAATTGAACTATACCTATAACATGTCATAATATTATAGGTTTGAAACAAATTGTCATCAAATAAAGTAAAAATAACTGACATATTTGGCGCCTTTTTCCCAATTTTTGTGAAGAAAGCCTTGCAAAACGACCGACTGCTGTATTAAACACCACCGACTGGTTTTATTTCCGATTTTGTATTATTTTAATATTGGTTCGGATATGGACTCCGTGTAAATGTGAATCCGGTTAAAAATACCCCCAGACTGGGCCACCACTAATACGAATTACGACCACACGGATTTACTACCGACTGAAGTGAATATATAAAATGTATACCGAACTTACACACTACCAATCGTAAGCACCACCCAACGAAAAATCACCGATCCGCTTGCATTGGAACATAACAAGTTGATTAAGCTGTGAGCGTTAGTTCAACTTGCCAGCATAAGACAGTTTAACTGTGAACATGAAAATCGTAAATTAAAAAAAATATTATTGTCAAAACAAGTTAATAATTTGAAAATTATGTTTCTTAAAAAAATATCAATTTTCAAAGTCTTAAAATCAATAGTAAAAATAATTAGGAACTAACATTTATAATAGAAATATTATCAATCTGTTTTGACAGGCTGCTAGGCCTTCTATTTAAAAAACAATTGCTACGTTATTTATCTAAGGTAAAAATATAGTATTACCTATATTAAACAAAGTTCACAAAAAGTAAAAAATAATTTTAGTAGACTGTACGTAATGCTTGAAATCGATTAGAAAATAAATACGGAAGATTCCGAGGTGTGAAGGTAAGAGTGAAGCACGGTTCATATTAAACAAATTCACAAATAATATTATATTTTACGAGATTTTGTAAGATAGTACAAAATTAAACATAATAACTAACTGCGTTATACTAAACAAACAAGCTCGAATAATTTTGATAGAGTTTATTCTGCATATATACAAGTTAAAACCTAATACTGACAAAGCATGGCTCAGAAATCTACATAATTATGAATTTATAGTTTTATTTTACAGCAATTTGTTTGCTCTTAGTTTTGTTATTAATTTTGTTTTACAATTTTATGTATTTATACAATATTATATACTATTTCACATTGGAAACCCATACGTTATATAATACATAGTAACTATGTAAAAACAACTTAGTGCCGAAATATGAAGCTTTTCAAAGGCTAGTGGCACCAATTACTTGATAAAGCTGCTGTAGTTGCTGCCAAATTATTAAGACCGGAAGCAATGCAAGTTTGCGGTTGTTCGCAGCAACTGCTGTCGGCGGTGTTTTCAGTTGGAGCCAAGCTCGCGGTAATTTACGTCAGTGCTAGTTGACGTGGTTAGTAGTTCCAGTCGGATGTAAATCCACGCCGGTGATAATCCAAATCGGCGGTGTATTAATTCGGTGGCATATCATATTGTCACCAACTTCAATGGTCGGTAGTAAAACAAGTCGGTGGTAATTTCAATCGGATCTAAATCCTCATCAGTGGTAGTCCAAGTCGATAGTAGAGCACACTCTTCGTCTATATATCCTTTCGTATCTACTCTTATACAACAAAATGTTCGGCAAATTGTTCAATAAAATGCAATAGATGAGGCCAAGATAACAGCTCTCAAACTAACGGTTTCTAGTTCATATCAGGTTGTAAACGGAAATTTAATTTCGTAGTAAATTCTTGAAAATTGCTCTTTCGTCAAAACTTTTAAACTGAAAAAAAAACTTTCAGTCTAAGCTACAAGTATTGCATGTAAATGATATATTAACAACGCTTAGAAAATAACTATCAAGATATCTGATTATGGATAATTATTAATAATTCGATGAAAACCTATTGATTCCCACAACCTAAAAATGCATGTATAATAATTACTTACTTTTACTACCCATTTCATAAATAAGAATTATTATCTTGGTAACGCATAGGTATAATGTTAAATAGAATATGCAATTCGTTGCTAAGCGCGAAAGTGCTACTTACGCGCCAGGCCAATAAAGTAACGGCCTATACGAGATTTTTATTGAAAAACTATACAAATTATATTATACAAGATATTTATTTATTAATGCATCGAATACTCACACCATCGGCTTGCTGAGGCTTTAGAACTTTCAAGCTCTTTAGTCTTACACCATTTATATTTGGTTTTTTTGCTTATATCTTAATTTAACAATTGAGAAGCGCAGGCGATTTCTGCAGCTTCTTCTATGCTTTTCAAATTAGAATCAACAATAAATGTATGTTCATCGTGTAGCGTCTACGAATGTAAACTCAAAATTGACTGGAATTGTTGTCGGTAATAAAAAAAATTAATACACTACAACTACATGGTAAACAAGCTTCTTATTGGGCTCTTTTTTCAGCATTGACTTGTCCAGCACTCACCCCATTGCCCAATAAAATGCACTTATGCACCTAGTAATGCAAATAATAATTTGGTCAGTGGAGCATTCAATGATCACTTGTTGCTAAGCGCAGAAGTGTTGCTAAGCGCGTAGGTGATACTTACGCATCCAGGTTAATAAAGTCACAATGTAAAAGATTTTTCATCCAAAACTAGACGTAGAAGATATTGACTTATCAATTCATAGAAGATTCAGTATGACACTTTCCGTTATTTCCACGTCTTTAGTCATACACATTTTTATAAAAGTTCAAACGTTTATGGGGAATATCCTGTTTTAGAGCAGTTAGAAAGCGCAAGCTTATTTGCAGCTTCTTCCATGCTCCTCAAATTAGAGTCATTAGAGCAATAGAATTATTCATAATTTAGTGTGTGCAAATGTGAACTCAAAATTAACAATTATATTTACTTATGCACCTTGTAATCTATATAATGATGGCATTGTGCGCTAGGGTATCCACAGTTTGGTATTTAGATAACGCATTTAAATTGTTCTTATTTAATATCCCTGAACTGAAATCAAGCTAATACTCTTAAACTTAAACATCTAGCTAACAGCAGAGGAAATACTCTATATTGAAATAATGTTTGGTTAACGCGCCTTTTTAAATTTCTATTACTTATTCTATTCTTATAGAATAAAATATTATTTCGTTTTAAATAGATTGTTTTTAGCTAAACGTTTAACATATAAAGATTAATTAATTTTGTTACAATTAGTAGTTTAAACATAGAAACTTCTGGTAAATATTCACAATTAATTAAGTAAATTATCAACTGTGATATATTACATTCATGCATTTTTTTTCCGGTAATTCTAACAATTGCTCCTGAACATTTCCACTTCTGCTTCGCAGTTGCAGAAAGCAGCAGTGAAAATTTTCATCGCAATAAGCAAGAATTACCGGTAAAAATGAATTAATTTAATATATTTTGCTTGAATATTACATAAATCATCGAGGAAGATTACAAAAGAGAGTAAGGCGTAGTATTATCCACAAGTGTTGTATAACAAAACCGATAAGTGATAAAAAATTTCATGTAACAAACGTTATCGCTGAAAGTGGTTGGGGATTGGTGGAAAGTGCTCAAATGGAGTTGAATGATTGGTTGAATGGCGTGATTTGACAGATGTATGTAATGGTCGAAATAATATTTACACTTGATTTTATAAAAAAAAATTACAGCGATTATTATACAAGAATCTTTTATATCAAGGTTTTTATAATAACTAGGAACATTGTGCAAAGCTTATTTATAAGTTTAACAACAATTAATGTTTAAAAGAATGCAGATGTGATTTTAATAAAACATTTTATTTCCAACAAATTGACAGCCTGAAGCGCCAAGTGTAATAATTCATAAATACTTCTAATTCAATCAACACGATTTTCAAAGATTAGTTGTTATTTAACATTAATTAGCAAATATATGATCCTATCAACACCATTGTATAAATTAAAGTTAAACATATGTTTTGACGACACGTTTAATTACAACCTTGCATACTATTTAAATAGCTATAATGATTGATGTTTTAATTTCTTACATATAAAACAAGACGAAACCATTTAGCTATATAATATGGAAACGTAATTAATTCTAAAGTATTTATTAGAAGTTTTTAATATTATTAAAAATAAATCAATTGTATATTAATAACAACAAATAATTAATAAAATTTGAAACGATCAAAGCTATATTTTAAAATAGAAATTATTTACTGATGTGTGAACATAACACCTACCATTATCAATTTATCCTAAAACCTATTTATTTTATAATGTACTCATTGGAATATCTAATAATATCCGTAGGACTGTTATTAGTAATTTAAATCAGTTTAACTCTAATACTAGAAACTATAATTTTCAATTCAACTAAGGAACGATATCGGTAATTGTAATACTGTAAATTGCATTAGCATGAAATTAATAGGAACATAATAATTAATATAATATTTTCTATTGCAGCTTAATAACGAAAATATATTTATAGCATATTTTTAGTGCGAGTTGGTTTATTCGCAACATTAATAAATTTGGTGTTCAACTGACATAAAATTACCAATTCAGTAACCAGAAACACCAAAAATGGAATTGTGATTAGCTGCACTGGGGGTTTAAATCGAATAACTTAGAAAATACTAAAAATATAAAATTATTAGTACAAAAGGTTCCACCTTTAAATTTTATTATTGTGAGGCCATTTGAACTACTACTCTGAAGCAATTTCTGCTGCAATACTTCATTTTTAACGATAATTTTTAGATGCTATTAATTTATTAGTAAATATTTAAAAAATTACTCTTATTTAACTCCTTTAACTTTTTAATTTCTTTGTATAACAGATATCCACAAATATGAAAATCCATGGAATTATATAAATACATATGTGCATCTTTGTAATAGTAGTCTCATTTGTCATACACTTGCACTGCAAAGCAAAAATGCTAGGATAATATTAGATATTTTTTCTAATTACAACAATCTGGTACTTAAGTTATTTCACGTGAAAGTTTAGTTCTATGTCAAATGCCACAGTAAGTGAATTAATTAGAACAGCTATAAAAAGATGAACTATGTCGCATGTAAGAAAGTAAAAGTTAATCGCATTACGCATTATTCATATTTTTCTAAAGTGAAAATACTCTCAGATTTTGTAAATGGGGTAAACCAATACCGACTGAAAAACGAGGCCTTAGCTCTCCGGCCTGACGTCAGCACAATAAGGCCGAATTGGCCAACGAAAGCCTCTTATCTCGAGGCTCGACGCGGAATAAACTCAACCATTGGCCAATTTAACGTCAGGCCTCGTTTTTGAGACGCTATTGGGTAAACTATGACCAAGTGCAGTGATTCAAGAGTAAATATATAGCAAAACATGTGGGATCAGTATACACGCATTTAAAAATACTGAAAGTAAACCCAATTTACACCAACTTTAATTTTTCTACGTTCTAAGTTTAACATCTTCATATTCTAAACGGACCCTTAAATAATTTTTATTTTGATCAAATTTTAGCCCACTATATTGCCAAGAAATTTACGAATTAGGTTGCTTTATCTGTTTGGCGTTTATACCCCTAAGTTAGCCTTGGTATTCTCCACGATTGCTATCCATGTTAACCTACCCTAAGGTTTCTTCCCCCATTGCCTACTCCTATACACTTGAGATCTTTCACCTTTTCCTTGACATTCCCTGGTTCTTTCCTGTTGCATCTATCATTCAAAAGTGTTTCCTGTCGTTTTGGGCTTCTCTATTGTCCCAGTCACCCAACTCTAGCTGCTTTGATGAACTCCATCGCAGTTCCTCTCCATAAAGTTCAGAAGTTCTCAAGGCATCATCATCTAAATAATTCGTTCTGCTATTCTGCAGTATCCCGTCTTGTTTTTGGTAAGTGATCATAGGTATCTCACTACCGTATATTATTATAGGGCGTATAATTGTTTGCACTGTACGAAACATCAGAGAGTAGATCGAAGTACGAACTATAGAAAAGCTATAAGTCATCCAACATGCTCCAATGAGTGACCACAGCCAGCCAATGAAAGATATAGATCAGAAGAGGAAGAATATTAAATAGGGAAGTAAGGTGATTAAAATGACTGCACTAATTCGAAGTTATATTTGCCAAACGTTGCGTACTCTGAATCGTTTTCCACGTTTTGGGGTTAGATATTTAATATTTTTTCTAACAACCTTAATCCAATCTTCTGTGACTTCCTGTTTGTTTGTATGAAACTCTTTTTAATCGCTATTAGTTCCTCTTCCTATTTGCTTTGTCGGTTGTTTGCTGGTTCGAGGTGTTTAAATGCGTATAATTGTTTTTTCAATGCCAGATTAAATAAATGATAAACGGTCACCCGGTCGCAGTTTAATTTCGGAGCTGTCGAAATGTTACACTTTGAACTACATAATATTTTAATCATGGTTCTTGAGATCGTTATTTTGGTTAACCAAATTAACGTTGGAGACTTGCTTTTCAAAGGCTTCTTGATCGATAGAGTTGTCTGCTTATATATTGACGTTGTTTTCCCATGATTTCCCTTATAATTCGTTGTATTACAAAAATTGTCCTAAATGGTTTTGCAGTATTAAGACCTACTTTAAATTAAAATTATATCTTTAAATTTGGAACCGCTTCAAATACTAATATTACTAATACAACATAAATCATTTTAGCAACTAATTAATAAAAGTTGGGTAGAAATAAAATAGCTCAAACTACAATAATTTTTGTTATACAAGAGCAAAACATCTTTCCATCAGATATATCGTTCCGCCGTATTCTATTCTTAGTTTAGAGCTTGATCTGGAGATTCAAGTTTTCAGATAATCTTATTCACACTCCACAAACAAAATTCATAAACACGCAGTCTTGCATTCAAACTTAATCGATTTTTAATATTTGATTTTTGATTAATTTTTGTGTATATTAAATGTAGATTGTCATGTTTTCATATATATAATATTGGATACACTGCACACTGGCTACATATTCTTATATCCACACTCACACTGCTCACACACTGTATATTATAGTTAGGTTCTGCTGGTTTTCATTATTATAATTAAAAATCTTAGTTTCGAACTAAGAGTATCTAATATTCTTCTTATATCACTGTGATGCAAGTACAAGTAGTGATTCATTGGTGCTGTACGACGAAGTATTAATCATCAGAATGACTGCGAGCCTTGTTCAGTACAGTTGTGTTAGTGTATTCCTTTAGTTTATCGGTTTTAGCAAAAGCTGAAAAAAAACGTCAAACATTATTGCATAAATTACCATTTTCATAGTTTAAAATTAATAGGATTGTTAAAAGTTTCACTCTACTGTCTATTGACTACTAATTGCAATTTTTTTAGTTGCCTGTGGTTAGGCTATAGAGAAGAGAACAACAAAGCACACGACTAACGTCGGAAACAGTTGGTAAAAGTAAACAAATCTCTGAACAACAAAAACCCACAAAAACATACAATATGGCTTCAATACGACGCTGCCTATCTTCGTATCTCTTAAATAAACCTTTGCAATAATTAAAAACTCTGCAATATTTATCATTATAATAAACCGCCTCATATTTCATTAATAATCGTGTCAAAAAGCGAACGTCGGCTTTTTACGGGATCGTTGCTCTCCGCGGGCGAACAGCTGGTTACATTGTCGATACAAAATAGTCGCTTTTCTATTAGAGCGAGCGAGACAACGGTATGTCCTCGCGTTAATTAGTAAATAAGGTATACAGATCACAGAATCCATTGCTCTTCTGTTATGCAAATATTAATGGTCTGCATGAGACAAGTAGGCAAAAGATAAATCAGAAGATATCAAGTAGGCTAAGTACTGTAATCTGAGAGCCTTTTTATAAGCGCCGGACTCATAAATTCTGCACAAATGGCGCTCCTGGCCAATAGTATATTGGAACGTGCATGTTCTAACCTACATTATATGGATGCGGAATTAGATGTTGTTAAAATTTCTACTAATACAAGATACAATGCCCGCATCTGCAGCAACACGTCAGACCTACTAATGAACTGATTCGGTTACGTGATTTCCTTAGAGAGTTGTGGATGCTTCAGTTGCTTTAAGGCAACGGTATGTCATCTATACAAATGTAACTTGGCTATGTAAACAAACCATAGTATGTGTGTTTTTTTTTAATTTGCAGAAGTCATTATGTTGAAACCTTCGTATGCTTTGATTGGATTGGAATTTTAATTTGTGTATCGATATATGTCGAATTATTATTAAACTAGAAATTCCTTAATTAATATCATCACATTTTTTGGAAAATAGCACTGTGGTGCAGACATTTATAAAAATTGTCCAGTTGTGGCCTAAATTCTAAAAACCTGTTTTACACATTACAAATTAAGAACTTGATATACTTCAAAAACTGTTTAGTTTCAAATAAGATTGACCTGTGTAAACTGGCTTACCAATAGCAATATTCTATTCAAATTTAGCGTTCATTAGTAGGAGGGGCTTTTACTGAATCAGTTCGTTAAACGTAGTATAGATGCCTCTACCGAAGACGACTTGATCAAATTTTAGATAGGTATAGGTTATGTCACACAATCTAGTGATATTGTGTAATATTGACGTCATGCGGTAATGGAGATTATCTAAGTGCGTCAAATGTACCTACTTGCTTAAAGGTATGATTCCGATGGTAACCGCAGCAACCGACTGCAACTGCAGGCTGCAGCCGCAGACCGCAGTGCCGTTGCCGTTTGTGGTCTGATCAATGTTGCTCACGGCGACAAGTTGGTCTTGCAGTTTCATGGCAAGACGCTGCTATTGACTGCAGAACGTGAAGAACGGAATAATTATATCCACAATATGTAGGTACTAATATAAATGAAATGATATAAATGTCAACATTAGCACCTATACATCAGTTTGTATCATTAGACAATATTATTTATGAATAAAATTCTATGCTTTTCCAAACATTTTCTTTTACTAGATTATTCCTATAACTAGCGTGTCCTGCGTCATAATACTGTGTGGAACGATGTGTTTTTAGGACACAACCTCCAAAAGTGTACAATGTTTGATAACACGTTATATAATACATAATAAACTGGCTAAAATGTGGATAATTGTGTAGGCCACTCGAATTGCAATCTCAGTTGTTTAAATATGCGTTATAACAGTATTAGATATGTTCATGTTTGTTTTATAGAAATGTAAACGAAACTCCAAAAGAATAGAAGACGGCCTGGATAACGTCTCGACATAAGAGAGACGGGGGAGATAGCTGTGAAAACTGTAGATGCATTTCATAACTAGTTTAATGAGTATAGGCTATATGGTTAGGTGCTAAAAAATTGCTAGAGGTGCAATATGGACCTCACGATCAGAAACAACAAAATGGTCTTAGAGCCAGTCATTCACGTGTAGACAACATCGTCTTTTTAACGCAACTACTGTCAGTCGCAAATAACCAAAATATACGATAATATTCCATTATGCAAACTATGGAAAGATTTAGAGTCCAATGAACGCAAATATCATAAAATCTTGAAAAATAACTGCACATAACAACTTCAACTCTAAAATACAACTATAAAAGAGCTTATCAAATGGTTTCCTGATGTTTACGATTATGATGTTCATAAAGACAGTAAAAAGTTCATGACTCTCTGGTCTAACATTTCTGTGAAGTCATATTAGTGATCAAGTTACAGCTGATATTTCTAACATGGGTTGCAAAATTTATTATCTCAATTCGGTGCATGAAGTATATATCTTTATAAATTGTGGTTGTGAAAAATGGCAGGTCAATAAAAAACAAAATGGTATTAAAAATATTGGCGTAGATCTGCATGAATATGTCGATGAGACAGAATAAGAAATGGGAGAATTCGAGATATGATAGAAGTCCAGACAATGCTGGTGGATGATATTCATGACAAACTTATCTCGTCGCCATGTTCAACTAACGGATGAACGAAGAACGACTTCCAAACCCTATAATGGATTGAACACTCCAATTTTATATGCTCAGACTCAGACTTACAGTTAAGTACGTAACGTGACATGAAGAAATTGACACAGCAGCCAGCCTCTTCCAAATATGAAAAATTTCAATTAATATATATTTTCACTATTGCAACAAAGTTTAAATTGTATATTTCCAGTGCAAAGAAACAACATTTTTAAAAATCTAAATATTTTCATAAACACGTTTCAATTGGAAATTGTAGTTTTAGGCCAGACATCTTTCCGTTCTGCTTGTACTCGCAGTTTACGTACTTCATTTTTTAACGCGGAGGCTAAATACAGCCTACAGCATTTTGTGTGCTTGCACCTGTTCTAGGACACTTCCTGTTTCATAAACGTAAGTGGTTTGGGGCAAATGCAATATTTCTTTGCTTGATATTAATCTGTCCTCCCAGATAACATTACCTAAACACTGTAGTAAAAGGTTTACGATAAGAAGTAACGTGGATATTATGTTGTAACGCTTACGGTTTCTGAAGTTACCCAGTATATCTTTTCTATAAACTACATTTAGTCAGGTATAGACATTTTCCTAAGGTGTTCAGAAATTTCGTACCTATTTAATATTTATAGTTAAAAGCTGTACTTATTTTTAGTCTGTTCAGAGAGCTGTCGCATAAAATATCATTAAACAATTAATAAAAATTAATATTAACAAACGGATGAAGCATTTACAGCGTTTTAATTAACCTGCTTATTTCTAATAAGATTATGATAAATTGCTTTACTTTACTACTACTAGTTTGAATTTCAATATTCCCAGGCTTTTATACAGTTGCCCTTTTGTAAACCGATCTATAAATCTTTATTAATAATGAAAACATGCACAGAAACTTAATAAGTGAATTGAGTTATACTGACCAGAACTCAAGACTATGATTGTTACATTTTATAGTTACAAGCAATTATGAAATCTGTATTTCAAATTGGTACAATGCAACTTCTAAACCCAGTAAATTATTTAAGGCATTTAACATTTAATATAGTCCTATTTTTTTCATCAGTGCCCAATTTAAACACGATATTTGTACTAGTTAGTTAACCATGCTAATAGAAAAGCTTTGTTTTTATCATTAGTAGTCTTGAAATTTTCAAAAAATAGTTGTCGTGTATCAAAATTGACAATTGCTACAGGTTTTTTCGTTATATTTTATATAAACAAAGTTTAAGTTAAAACTAGAAGGTTAGTTTCGGTTAATTTAAGCTACACTATCTTGGGTGATTGGTTGATGTCTGGAGGGTAGGTCACTTTTCTGTGACGGACAGCTATCCATATTATCATACGATCGACTGGTAAGGATATTGAAAGCGGTTTTTTCTTATTTGCCACGTGCCATCTATCTACATTTTCTTTGGATTCATTAGAGTTTTGTCTTTATTTTCGTACCGACAGACGTACTTCTGCGGTTCTTTTGTTCCACGTTTTAGAATCGGATTTATTCCCAAAAATTTTCTGCAATCGGGTTCAACATTTATGTCATAGTTGTGTTACTTCTGTAATGTGACTGGACGCATAACGTCTCAGGTATGGAACTATTTCATCCCCAGGTTGTTTGACGTGGTACTGGCCTTCCAATTACCTTCAAGTTTAATTTAAGTTAGCTTAAAGTGACTTTCCTGTTACCCACAAGTTAATTCTAGTAATTCTTCAAAATAATTCTTCGAGTAACATCCGAGTGATTCTAATTATCTACGAATGATCGGATCATCGTGAACCTACCGAAGTACTAACGAAGCTGTTCTTAATAGCCTTCGCCTGCTCGAGAACATATAATTCTCTGAAGAAAAATATCTGCCACTGCAATATACCGAATCTATCCTGCCGACTTGAGGCCCTCTTGGCTGTATCATACGAAAGACGGTTCTTCAGGTTCCTGATAACTATGGTCAGCATATGGTACAGATCAGGAATATTTGTATACTGCTCCTCGTGCGTACGTGAAACAGCACTAAACCGATCCCACGTTCCTACCTACAACAGACATTGGGTACTTAGAATTTTGCTTTTAATGAAGATTACTTATTTAAATTTACTATAATCTGTATAATAATCACACACTCCCTCGTACAAAGTTTAACTGACTTCGGTTTATTTTAATTGGGTTAATTTGGTAACAACAACTGTTTTTGATAACGTTCAACTCATTTATGGTTTTATGTAACAGTAAATTTTTATTGCACTCTTATTACTCTCTATTACAATTACAAATCCTTTCCAGGCAGGGTAGCAACATATTAGGATCGACACACCTATAATTGCTCAGAGAACTAGAATATGAACTGGTCGATTTCTTTGATAACCACCACAGCCAGAAGCGATGGAGTGACACGCTGAAAGAAACAGACCATTAATTAAGAATAAGAAAATACGATTATGCAGTGAGACCTTTCCACGTAAACGAATCTGCGGGTTTTAATGTTTAATTAATAGTTTTGAGTAGAAGATTAAACTGACCTTAATTTAAGGATCTATGCTTCACTTAATCGCTTCCGATTGCTCTCAAATAATTAAATCTTTATATGCTTCTCATAAACCTCCTGTGTTATACAGTCATTATTGAGTAAGAAAAAAGTTTTAAGCAAGTTCTGCTTTTTTTAGATGTCTGTAGTTTGGGGTTACGGTTTCATCTGCAGATTTTCTGGTTTGGACTGCCTCAAACTAGTGGCGCTCCTGGATGCACTCTCTGCTTAAGAACCAATTGGCATATTTGTTGCATACCTCGCTAATCTCAAACTACATGATGATTTTTTAGGTATCTTTTTCAGTCCTTTCATTCCATTAGGAATATAGGACGTCTAAGACGTTTCTCTAACTGGTAAGTTTGTAGCATAAGGTAGTCGGCCTTACGCTAGAATGTTTTAGGTATAGTTTAAGATTATTATTATTTAAAAATTATATTCGGAATTCCAGGCCCAAAAACAATTTTCTATACAGCTAAAGACTACTAATTCTGCTTTGACCAACCTTTCTTTCTTTTCTGTTTCTATTTGTATGGTTTGATATTTTAGTCACTGTTTGAAGTAGATACTTATCTAATAGGTATATTTCACCAGTATTTTCTATTAAATGTTGCTTTCTCATCATTGTTCAGGATGTTGCATTAGCAGACGTGTTATAAAGATGTGTGTAATAATTTGACTATGTTGGAACTGGAACTTTAAACTAATACTTCATTTTCAATAAAACGTCATAAAATTTTGTGGAAATGGTTTGAAAGCTAGAAAGTTATTAAACTTACTTAGAGTGCATAAATAGTTTCATGTTGAAATTACTAAAGATTTTATAAATCAGTTACAATTTCTCCAAAAATAGGTCGATAAATAAACATTTTGTATAGTTACATACACGTATTATTTAACTTCTCTTCAGATCTAAATTTTTATGTCTCAGAAAGAAAATTATGAATGCCTGTAGTTCGTTTAATCCCTAAAAATGTGGTTACTCAGTGAGAAATAATCAAACCAGCAAATCAAAGGAGAAGCACAATGTAGTCAAAAATTTCTAAATAAAAAATGTTGAGGGTTAGAAATTGCACAGAGGCCACAAATTCACTATTTAAATTTAAATTTCAGGGCATTTTTTCACTGTGAAACATAGAGCTGCAATTTCTTGCCGGCAAGTAAAAACTACACGATTTAAGAAAATGGAACTATATACGCTACAGCAACACAGAGAAATAGTGAAAATTCATTACAAATAGGGTGAACGCTTCGCGGAGACATGCTATTTCGCGAAACGGCCGCCTAGAATTCTAGATCATACGATTTGACATCGTATCACTTTTTCCTTTAGGGCTGTGTGAAGGACAAAGTATACGCCAATAATCCACAAAAAAATTCAAGCCGTTATGGAAAATGCTTGAGCTGTCCGTGCAATGAAGTCTCAATTATGTGAAAATGTGACGTAAAACTTTCTCAAAAGGATGACTATTTGTCATAGAAGCCAAGGCAGCCACTTTCCAAAAATATTTGAATTTAAAATTACACCTCTTAATGGAAAACCCTATACCTACTTATAAACAATTACTACGAAAAGCACTATAAACGACGGGGTTCATTTCGTTTTGTAGTTTAGATTTCTATCAACTCCGTCATTTTCTTCTAAATTCTTACTTTTGATGTTGAAATTGGTTTTATAATTACTTTCATTCATTTCAGAACTCAGACTTATACTCTCTGCATGCACTTAAATCTTATTGTCGAAATTATGAAGTAAAAACTGTCTCAACGTAGATCTTTGTGTGGAAATCAAAATACATAGAATACTATTACAACGCCAGACTAACTATACTACATACACCTTAGATATAGTGATGGGGCCAAAATTAAATATCACAGCCATGATATAAAATGAATAACAAAATAGAATGCTTGAGTAAGAAAGATATGACTATAGTAAAAAAAAATATTTTAGTAGGCATGTTTAGTTGACATATGCCATAATTAAAATGAGCGTCAAGCCTACTCGAATATTTGCTATTATGTTTATCTCTTTCTTACTCAAGCAATACGTGTTATTTTCTTGTTCATGTTATCTTATTGCTGTGATATTTAATTTTGGCCCCATCGATACATACAGATTTGAAAGGTGGGAACTAGCAAAAAGAAATGAAACAAGAATGAAGGTATTGGAAATGGAATTGAAAAACAAAACAAATGAAAGCGAGGAATAATAATGAACACAATTGATGTGAAAATACTTTTCTGGTATAAACATTCTTCTTAAAAGAATTGATGATGGCTAAAGAAATGTCGGAGTGAACACCACCAATGTGTAAAATTAAGTAAACCTAGATGTAGATAGTAGATGGCCATCCAAGAAGCAATGAGAGTAAACTGTAGAAAAGCTGCATACATATGCAATTGCCCAAAATTATTAATACTGATTTTATGTATTTGCTCACCAATCACAATCATTTAGTTGCCTGTAACAATTTTCTTACGAAGAAGCTAGTACGATCTTAGAACACACCTGCACACTATAAAATGTTAATAATGTTCAGGATATTGTTGACAAGCAGTCACAAACATAGTAGAAACAATTATTTGAGAATGAAAGAGTCATCTGCAAGATGGCTACGCAAACTACTGGCTGCAAATCGAATGCGTTTGTGTATTGACAGGAATGGTTAAAAAAACGCATGCGTGGGGACACCCTGCAACTTTATTTTTCCAAACATTCAAAACACTCCCTGCTGCAGTCAAAATCATTGCTGAATTGCTTAGAGACACCAAAGAATGTTTTAAAGCTTCAATAGATAATCATAGAAAAACGGTAATACCGAAAGGGGGTGCTTTGCATCAACCTATTATTCCATAAAAGGCATTTTACTGTGATAGTCATTGAGAATGGTGAAGTTACCCATCTTTCCTGAATATTTGATAGAGTACCCAAGTGGAGAACATGATGAAGATAGTGAATTGCTGGGAGAAGACTGATATGGTAGCTCCATCTTATTTTGAAATTGGGATAGCTCTTTTAGAACGTAAGTGCAACCCTTGCACAATAGTGAGTAGAGACACCACATAGTCAAGGTAAGTCTTCGTAATTAAACTCTTAAGGATGTTGCAGCTATTTATCGTCAATAAGTAACTTATATTGTGCTTTTCCGTTACTTAGATAAATGACTTAATATCTGCCCTTTTATAGATAGGAATGATTCTAATTATGGAAATAAGTTATCTCAAGAACTCACTGGAAATGGAAAACAGCAGCAATAAATCGTTCAGCGTGGCTTGCCAATCGTCCCGTAGTGTGTGATGTATTAAATCGGTTTTCCTGGCGTGCCAGACAGAGGTGTTGGGTTTAAATTCGAACGACACACCCTGCTAATAGGTTTACATGCCGAGACGGATCAATCAGTATTCTATCGGCTCCGGTGTGACATATGCAAACGAGACAGGTCCGGATTAGAGACGAACGCTCCGGTCCATAGTCCACTCCTGCGAGGCACAGCTCCTCGAAATATGCCGGGAATGTGAATTCTCACTTTCTTCAAGGGTCGAATCGAACTCCAGAAGAACCATTAATTATTTTTCTTAAGTGCTCCGCAGCAGATGTTTCGAGGGGTCAGCACTGTTTCGGGCAAGCTGAATGCCGCTTTATTGCTCACTGGAGATGCTCAAATAGAATTTAATGCGCTTTTAATACCTAAATGCAAGTATCGCTTAATAGGATGCTCGGAATCGCCGCAAACGATGCCGCGAGTGCATCTTTTGTGATTTAAATTTAACGAGCGCGTTAAGATGCGTCTATATAAATTTATTCGCTTTTAACCGGGAACTAAAGCCTTCACGCAAAATCACATTTTATTAGATGCGGCGCTGTTGGCATTTAATTATCATATAAAAATATTGCGTGTTAGTGTTTGCAAGCATTTACAATAATGCTCCGTCCCTGACCGACCATCTTAATTGCTTAATAAGATTCCCTTTTTCCAGTAGCAGACTATTTTTTCGGTCTTATGCAATTCATGATTTTTGGTTAAGTGTTTTCCCACACTAAAAATTATAATAAACATATAATAATATGCGTCTGATGTTAGATCTTCTGTTAGATCTATTTATTACAGCTGAAGGGGTCAATTTGATAATTCCATATCGGAATCTTTATCGGAATCGGACGACTCTGCTAACGAAACTAGCACAGGAGGAACGTCAATCACACAATGTTCTCCTATGGATTTCACCTAATCACTCATAATAAGAGATCCACAGTGCTTAATGCGGTTTCACCACTTACTAGCATATCATTTGGTCAAGACTTCATTCCAAACTTTTCTGATTTGTTCTTTGCGATTTTGGGCTGACATTAACTTATTACATAGTTTTTTTTTTACAAAAACTCCATATAAGTTCAATGGGGTTGTAAATACAATAGTGGGGGGAAACCTTAGAACATTGATGTTGTTTGGCTTTAGAAATTCGCCATTTTTATATTTTTTGTCGAAATTATTTAGGTTGGTTTTAACTAGATTCCAAAGTTGTTTTTTATCATTTTCATCAAAATTTATTTTGTTTTTATACAGCCAGGTCTGAAAAGTTTTTCTATTTAAATTAGTAGGGTCTCTTCTCTAACAACACTAAGTGATAAGAAACATTATCCATAAAGATAACACATTTACCCCCCAAATGATTTTCTAACCACTTTTGAAAAATGTCGTTGTCCACATTGATGTGGTAATCTCGATGTTTAATTTTTGACTCTAAAAGAAGGTCACACACCGGTAGGAAATCATAGCAATATCCTGAATAGAGCATTGTGACTCTACCGAGCCCTGTAGAGTAGTGGTTATCATATCTGCTTAGCATTCGGGAGGTCGCGGGTTCGATTCCCCTGGCCGTCTGCTCTGATTCAGGTTTTTAGGTGGTTTTCCTGAGTCAACAGAGTACCTTCTCTGAGGCGAATGCCGGGGCAGTACTTCTCCACATTTCCTGGCCTCTCTTCCATTCTCCACCCCTGCTTTCTCTCACCCATCCTATAATTCCCGTTCTTGGCTGAAGAGGGACGGAAGGTCCCTATAGCAGCCTGCCCCCAGTTGGGGGAATTGAAATAACCCTGAACCTTTACCTTGTGAATCTCTCACCTTCTTTCAACCACATTCGTATAATCTATTCCATCTATAAAAAAACTATGGTTGGCCATGACAATCTGACAGATATCACTCTGTATATGAACTGACAACATTGCGGAAAAGTCAGGTTAGAAATTTTGAAGGTTCAGAATGCCCGATGTTGTCATAATGTGCTACATTTTTTGAATTGGTTTTACGACAGTATTAACAAGAAATTTATAGAACAAGAGTGCTTTTATTTAAAATAGTATAAAATACATCCAGTGGAAGTGGCTTCAGTCTCGAACAGCAGAAAAAGAAGGAAAAGAAGTCATCGGCCCCCTAAATTTGAACCTCCTCCATTATTTCACCATGATCAGAATGTAACTCCTCTTCGTTATCAGAATCTGAATCATAAAGAGATATATGCATCATTTCACACACCCATTCTTCCTTTATGAGATTGACTACAATTTTTTTTCCACATTTGGTTAGTGCATTGCGACAAAGACGTAACCCATAAACTGTTAGTATGATTTTGGCAAGAAGATTGGGGATTTATATGCTTGTTATAATAGTCCTTTGTTACGTACCATGCCATTTCAATTGGATTGAATTGACGGTGGTAGGGTGGTAATGTGGTAAACGAATAGCTTCATGGTTTTGTTCTTGTAACAGTTGACCAATTACGTAAATTTTGTTGCTGTTTGGTCGAAAAGGTTTTATTACCTCCCAAAGTTCTTTTTTCTTTAAATTTTGATACCCTTCCTTGCCGTTATTAGTTTTCTCAATTAGCCATTTCTCCATTTCGCCCCTCTTAGAGGAAAATGTTGGCAGCTTACCTTTGAAATTTTGACGTGTTTTTGTTCACAAAGATTTTTTCTGTTATTCACAGTTTTGTATTTAAACCCCATTGATTTTAATATTCTATACGTAATGACATTTACTGACATATTTTTTTTGACTTTTTGTTTTAGTAGCATTGGCATCACGGCATTTCAAATTTAGTTAGAAACTAAACTACTGCTTTCCTTAGTACTGCCAATTTAAAAAAAGAAAAGCATGGCATCCTATCGTTTTTTAAAAGATAGTTTTAATAATGTTGGTACATAGATTTTTAGTTCTATTTTCTACTAAAAAAGAATGATTGTCATTTTGACAGATATGTCATAATTTAATATCGCTTGCTTCATTTTTGCATTTAAAATATTTCTTGGTTTTCTTCTTTATCCGATTTTATTGATGATGATGATGATTCCATGTTAAAAAAAGAAATTTGTCAAGAGTTCAAATTAAGAAACTTTGACATTCAAAATTGACACAACCATAATTTTGAAAAAGTTCTACTAACACGAGGTATAAAAATTTCCTAGCGTTTTAATCACATATCTACCAACATTGTAACACTTTGACAGTTATTATAGAAAAAAAATGTACTTTACTTCCGTTCTAGTACCTTTAGGTTTCATCTAGGTAAATAAAAGTCACTTCCTCCTTGCTATAAGCATATTTCAAATACTTTTTTGTATAATTATGTGCTATTTTACTAAATTCAAAATCGATTAATAAAGTGGCACTTTGGTGCATAGACATGTCACTTTACTATATGGTAATGTCACTGTCAAATTCGAGGTTATCAGGTCAGGTTTTGTGTCAGTTTGTGTCAAAACTGACGGAAAACCTAACCTGATAACCTCGAATTTGACATAGACTTACAGTGCCACCAACATATTATTCATACGTTTGAATTTCCACAGCAGCCTTTTTTAATGGACATGTGGTATAGTGCTTATACCGGCTGGTTGGTTATACCTCTGAACATAGGAAATTTACATGACTTATCACGGTTGTGCATATTCCTGCTCATAATTTTTATTAAATGAAATTGTAGTGGTACTAAATTAAAGAGAATAATTTTCCGTGTCGTTTAGTATTAAGAATTTATAGGATAATGTTAATTGTGCATAAAAAAATAATTTAAAAATTGAGATATTCCCCTCACTTATATTTGGCAATATTTTCTCTCTACCACTACCATTTCTTTCCATAAATATGGTGAGAAGCAATATGCATAACCGTGATAAGCCATGTAAATTGTCTATGTTCAGAGGTATGACCAACCACATGGTATATAAATGCTTGTTTATAACTACTAATACAAATTGCGGAAAAATAATATACACGCTTCGTAAGAAAAGTAGTTTTACTAAACTTATATAGCTTTTTAAGTTACTCGCTCGCTTCGCTCGCCCGTACTCAATCAAGCTATATTCGTTTAGTAAAACTTTACTTTTCTAAACTTATTGTGTAACATACTATTTCAAGAATTTGAGTATGCTTGCCAACAGAATTTTTAAATCAATCACGTATTATTTTAATATTTTTTTTATATTTGCACCCCATCGATTTGAATAGTTTATAAAACTTTGTATAGCCCCCTGTGATCTAATAAATTGTGAAGAGTAAAATGCTCGTTTTTTCGTGGTATTCACAAAATGTTTCGGTTTAGTTAGAATTTAAAAAATGCATTATCCAAATATTTACCTGCTGACTCTTGCGAAAGTTTTTCTACAATCTGAACATTAGATTCTAAATATTGATAAACAGTACTGATCGAAATCTGAAAGCTAATCAGGGGTATTAATAATAATACAGCGTATTCCAACCTCAATTACTTACAAAACATATTTTTCCAACTTTTTTAATTACTTTGAAATTATTTGTGCCTTTGCACACCTTTTTAAATTATTCAAATCAGTGACTATGTATGAACCTCATAAGAACTAGGCCATACCTAACTATGAATTCTTAACGCTAAAATCAGGTAGTTTCTATGGTCATTGATCAGATATCGCCTAATTTTACTATAATTGTTTACATTGATAACGGAAATATATTTTTTCGCCAAAATATCATAAAATTCCAGGAGAATATCAAGCAGATCAACTGAAACCTTGCACCCGTGGAAGAAATGGGCATAAAAAGCCCTCAAATCCGTTAAGAAGAGTAATGATGCGTGCTAGCTGCTCTCATGCCAGAACCACAAAGCGTATACGAGGTTACCCCCAGTTTGACATGACACCCATTGTATTGTCAATGCTCAGTCTATTATTTCCCACTTCTGAACATATTGACTCTACAAGGGTGTGAGCCTGCGGATATTTATAATTCATACCTTCCGATCTGTTATGCCCCCTGATATGGTACTGGGTAGAATAATGGCGGCCAGAGAAATTCCATTGCTTAGTTTTGGATAGAATTAATTACATAAGTTTTATGTGTTAGTTCCCGTTTTACGACTTTGGATTTGCGAATTCAATATATGATCAGGAGAGTTATTTCAAATGTCCCGCAAAGCTATACTCCTGTGCGTTGAGGCAGAGAGCTTTCGATTTCCGATATGCAGTTAGTTTCCACGCTGATGCTGTTGCGTTTATAGCCTTTACGAAAAATGTATTGGCGTAAAGCCGTATCTGTACTTTTAAGAATTGTTGGCACCGCTCCAATATTTATACTAGCAACATCGGATTGAAGGGACTACAAAGTTTCATCGACTGAGCACACTCTAGAAACGAAATACTTACTCATAAAATCATGGAAGAACTTAGAAATTGATGCAATTGCTGCAAAATATTTTTGAAAATGAGAAAAAAAGAGTTCGACTGTGAGCATCACTTTCGGCACCTATTTTAAGAGCATTTCTGTATTTCTCCTAGTATTTAAATAAAAACCTGTTTGATTTTAAAATCCGTAGCTTACATTCTATTATTTGTAATTAATTTAAGTGACTTTGAACACTTGATATATGAATTTAGGATATCGACCATAGGCGCCGACTTAAAAATAGTGCAATATATTTTTTAAGTAGTTTCTAACGGCTTGTGAAAAATGTCTAACTACTAAGGCAGAATACTAGTAAATTTAAAGTTCATAGCTACCAAGACCAATATAAGTTCTATGATGATGATAAGGGAAAACGTCAAACTGGGCGGTAAATCAAAAATAAGCAAAACCGCTAATAGTAATTCCTCATTTTCTCTCTTTACACAGCCTCTATTCGTGTAGGAATAGATATTCAAAAGTAAAGTTGCCCAACAGCTTGTAACCCAAGTTATCCTATTATTCTGGAAGAAGTGTGTACTTTCTAGTCCTAATACGTAATTTTCCAATAGCCCCAACTTTTTGACCAGCTTACATTCAAGATGAGACTTTAATTTTTATTATAGGAATCACGAAAACGCCGATGGCTAGCACATCCTGGAGAAAAAATCACCTTTGAGAGAGTAATTAAAAGTGCTTCTGCTATTTTGAAAAACCGGGCAACCAAGCAAAACTTCAAAGTTAGTTCTGTAATTCAGGAAAACCTTGTAGATAATTTCAAATTAAATGAGATAAAGGTTTTACTTTGTTTTTTGCAAAGATTTAAATTATGAAACTTTCCAATACGACCAGACATATTTTTAAAAAACTTTCTTTAATGTTATAGGGTCGAATCAAATAAAGTTCGGATCCAGTAGGGTGATTATAAACAAATTTTCATTATATGTTTCTAGGAAGGCACAACAAGAATGTACAATTTATTTGATCGCTTGATATTACAGGTTGTATACAGCTTCGACTAGTGGTGTCACTTCCGATTTTGTGTTATTTTAATATTTGTCAAGATGTTAATTACCACAGATTGATTTTACCTCTCTTCTTCTTCTTCTTATTCTTATTTGATAGGCAAATTGCCTGTTTTATTCTGGGTGTGGGTGTAAGCCTATTCCTGCGATGTGGATTGCCAGCTATCCCTCCATCTCTCATTTAAAATAAACACCAATACGAATTACCACCACATGGATGTACTGCCGACTAAATTTGAAGATTTTTTTGTCACCAAACTGCTAATAAACATGGTATTATCGTCAGCGTAATAAGACATTTTATCTGTAGACGCGAAAGAATATATAGTAAGAGGTGGCAGCAGAATTTTAACAAAATAATTCGTTTCGTTGCTGGAATTCTTCTCGAGTCGCAGACTCAGGTCTCCCGTGCAAAATATGCCTTGCTTTAAACAAGCAATATCGCTTATAGTATTTAACATTACTAGCTTGGTAAGAGGGTTTTTACTGGCGAATAGAAGGATATGACTGGCGAGCCGCAGGTAAGCCAGTCACCTTCTTGAGCCAGTAAATGTATTGTTGAATATTTTATTTCTTCCTCACTTGTAAATAACTAGAAATTTACCATTTATTCAAAATGTAAAACTGACAAGCAACTAAATTCATCAATATGACACATACTAAGAAAGACATCTCTGGCTTTGCACGCTATCATTTATCTATGAGCACGCTTGTAAAACTGACAGTTAACTTGTAAAGCTTTTACAAGTTAGTAACTTGTTAAAATAAACTTTCTTGATTAATACAGTGACTTGATAAATTGATGTCTACATGTCTACAAGTAAGGAACAAATATAGTTATTATTTTGAAAGATGCAACTCTCTGCATGCTACTTCATAAATCGCTGCCGAATTATTACTTTCTGAAGAAATACAGTTCGCGGTCGTTGCCGTAAGATGTGTTCCAACAAGTGCTGTCTGAGGTGCGTCGGTGGTAAACGAATGGTGGTAGTTTCCGTCAATGGTAGTTCAAGTCGGATGTAAATTCGCATCGGCTGTAATCCAAGTCGATGCAAAACCAAATTGGTGATAGTTAAAGTAGGTAGCAATTCAAGTCGGATCTAAATGCGCATCGGTAGTAATCCAAATTAGCGGAAGTGCGCACTCCCCAGATATTGGCTGATAAGAAAGTGCTGATAACAGTTAGTTCGAGCTTTTGTGCAAATGTGTAATATTTAGTTTATGCTTTGAATTATCTATTCTTTCATTATATAACAATTATGTTTAATGTTATCAGCTCAGTAATTTTACATTCATCATTTATTTAATACAAGATTAAGTATTTAACACAATGTTTAAAAAAACGTTTGATCTACTGTCTTTATTTGAATGTAGACATACAAAAAATAGTACTGTATAGCGTTGACGATTTTGAATATTCTGGTCAAAAATGACATCATTCAGAGAACATCCCGGCCTTTGTAAATTTATCTTCTTCTTCGTCTTCGTAATGAAGCCATTACACCACAAGTGCTGTAATGGAAGTTCATTACATCGCTAGTGGTGTAATGAACTTTATTACCTAACGGAAATAGTGTCATATGAGTGACGTAATAGATCCTTATCCAAGCAATTGTAGATAAAAGCCATTATTTTAGTTTCCCCGGCGGATATCTGCATGTTATATATTTATATAATTAATCTAAAAGTCCATATGTCGCTAGACGTTGGACTGTAAAGTTTATGCATTTCAAGCTAGTGGTAGTTCATGTATTTCTGTCCTGTGCTAGTCTGTTGGCTTCAGTTCAGTAAATTTTCCGCTTTTCTGCTGTTTCTTATAGGTACTTGTTCTTCCCATCTTATTCTTGGTAGCCCCACTTTATCTTTTACGTGCATTCTTGGTTCATAAATTTTATTTATTATTCTGTCGTTTTTCTTTTTATCGGGGTGTCCCAACCAACTCACGCGTTTCTCACCCTATATTTTCCGGTAATCCCTTAATTTTTTTAAGTCTCTTTTCTACAGCTGTCATCCTGTTCTGATTTCTTTTTATTATAGTCCAAGACCCGCTGCCATATGTCAAGTGAACGTTGCACAACCTTCTAATATACTTAAGTTTGTTCTTTTTATTTATCTTTTTTTTCAGGAATGTAGTTCTTAGAGTATGATATAAAACTTCCCGCTTTTCTATTCTCTTGGTTATTTTCTTATCTATTTTCCTACTATATTTTATAATTGAACCCACGTAGTTATAGCTTTTGGCCCGCTCTAATACTTTTCCTTCTGTTTGAATTTTATGGTATCTTTCTTCTGACACAATTACATGGTTTTAGTTTTTCCGATGTTGGTTTCCATATTTATTTTCTTTGCTTCTTTTTGATATATTGTTAGGTTCTTAGTTTTCGTTAGAATCTGCTACCAAACCACGTCATCTGCAAACGTTAATTTTTCTGTTGTTACCTTTTTTACTTTCCGTATTCCTACTTTCGTATTCTTGTATTTTTCTTTATTTGTCTTTATAGCTTCATCTCTAACTACTGAGAAAATAAAAGGCTCAGTACACAGCCATTTTTCAAACCCGTCTTTGTTCTTACTTTTTTTAAATTCCTTTTGAGGTCGTTAAACAAATATGGAGTTATTCCTTCCTTCTTAGTAATATTTCTCGTAATTGTCATATTGTAAACTTGCGAATGTGGGAGATTTTTCTTCCTCTAAATCTATGATTCCTCTAATGTTGTTTTCAATTTTTCTCTAAACCTCTTTTCTATTATTCTCGTAAGTACTTTGCCAGGTATGCTGGAACGTCATACCCCTATAGTTTGCGCAATCTTTTAATCGGTTTTTTAAGCAGTGATATTAATACTTCCGTGTTAGTTTTTGGCTATTCCTTTTTGTATTATAATCTCATTTAGTAGCTCTTCTTTGTCGCATATATTTCTATATTTCGCCTATAATTCCATCTTGTCTTCAAGCTTTTTATTTTGTTGATGGCTATTGTAATTGCGGTGGTTCGTAATGCGAAGGGTCGCCCGCTAAATAAGATCGAATCAGAGTTTAGGTTAAATAACACCGGTGACACACTGCAGCCTTGTCTCCCCTCAATGTTTACTGTTTTTTTATCTTGACTGCCACTTATTGTTATTTATGAATTTTGGTAACTGCTTTTAATTACTTCGCTTAGGTGGTTTGGAATACCTCTCCTTTTTAGTATTTGAAAGAGACGATTTCTGTCTACTTAATCAAATGGTTTAGTATTATCAGTGAATAGCACAACGTATGGAAAGGTTTTAATGCATAGTTTATGAACTCCGTGTTTATATTATTACTTCCAATTGTGTTTCTGTTGTTTATCTTTCTTAACGCCTCTTCTGGCTCCTCACGTTCTATAGTATCTGCAGAAGCTTCTTCATGATTTTTATCGTTCTCTATTTTGATGCGTTGCATTACTTCGCCATAGATCTTATCACATTTCGAACATTGTTCGTGACTTATTAGTTTTTACTGTCATGTCTGCAGTGTCTCGTTCTTGGATATTTAAGCAATTTGAAATTCCTTTATCTTTTAGTCTTTAACAGCATACTGATGCTGACAATTTATATCATTAATAACTTAAAATCAATTGTCAAAAAATTTTGATGTATATATTAATATTTAGAATTTCACCAATTATGTTAATTAAAACTTGCTTCTTCATCAGGGACGTCGCGGTCTAAGTCGAAATTTAATTTCATAGTTCCAAAAATTGCGACGGCCTCAGAAAAACTATAAAAGTCAATTCCAAATATCTTATATATGTGTGAAAGATTTTATATTGTTATTTTTCTCGAGTTTTCTATAAGACTCTTGAGACTTTTAAAGCTGATCCTTGTGGAAGATCAATCTGCATGTGCATATTACTACAGGCTTTTATATAATTTACTATGTTTTGCTGTAATTCCAGTTATAAAATTTATAGTACCATAATAAACGTTTATACACTTAAGTCGTTAAAGTCGTATTAAGGAAGATGGTGAACCTGCCATAGTCTATAAGCTGTATATGGTCTGATTTATTTTACAAAACCACATACATATTCAAAAGTAGTAATGACTTCAACAGAAATGGTATGCTAATTTTTCGGAAAGAAATGGCTTCACTGAAAATAAAAGAGCAGTTCTAACTACCGTACAGATTTCGTAATACGATTAAACAAATTGTATTTATTCTTTCTAGTTTTTCTTGTATTTAAGATAATAATGCTCTTGTTTTATCCTTTCATTGAATCGATTTGATTATTTCTTCATTTGATTCCTTTATTTAATTTTTTAATTCTGAATTGGACGAAATGCCATTTTCATAATAGGTTTTGCCTACTTTCCTTACAATTATATTAAAGCGAACATATTCGATGTGAGTTTTCATGAACTGTTTATCTTAACCTCACTTTTTAGATATTCGTTCTCCTCCGAGAGGGGCTTAAATTTTCCTATATTAATTTTAAATCTTGGTTGTTAGCTGTAGCAAATTTAATTACGCCGATAAAGACAAACTTTATAGCGGCGTATTTTAGACGCAAGCATAAAAAATCGCACAGTTGCGAGAGCGCTACTGAGGTAGCAGTATTGATTTTAGCGCAGCAATTCTGCTGCACGGGCAATAATGAGTGATTTAAGTTGCAATTCAGTTTCGAGCAATTAGTACCCAACTGGTTTGCTGAAAGCGCTCGAGAAGATTACCTTCCTTAATAATCTAATCTTAGGCTGCGTTATGGGCTCGTTTTAACATCACGAGCTAAAAAGCATCCCACTGCTTAAAATAATTTATCGGCGGCGGCGACGGAAGTCCATCATCCGTTATAGCCGAAGAATCGGCGGTGTTGGTGTTGTTATAAATTAGTTAATTAACACTGTAACCTCTGTGCAGCACCCCCACGGGCAGGTTAATGCACTACATTGCCGACACCGCATCACAATATAACACCGTCCTTATTGCATGCTGCTCTCCATTGTGTGCGAGTACGGCATTTTTACGGATTTCTGTCACTTATCACATGCAGAAATCCACGTTATATTCGTAAAAATCAGAACCACCACAAAATATTTCATTTGTAACGTTATACAGTAGATTTCAGGAGAAGTTTAGACGAATGATATGGCAAGATCTCGGTTTGTCAAAGGTCTTCTGAAATCATCGTCCCTTAAACAAATGAGTGAGCTCCTTCAGAGTAGTTAGAGCTATATGAGGTCTAGCATTATCCTAAAAATATCTTCGTTGTAATTCGTCGTCGCAAAGTTGGTATAATAATCATTGAAGATATTTAGTTTCGATATCATTTGCTCAAAGTTCGCAGGTTAGGTTTTGCGTCATTTGTGTTAAAACTGACGCAAAACCTAACCTTTTAACCTCGAATTTGACATAGACTTACAGTGCCACCAACATAAACAGCGCAAACCTAAGCAAAAAAATCACAACCATTTATGGTCACCCGGTAATATATTCACGATATTATACAGAGAAATTCATGAAAAACTGCCGAAGTTTTCAAATTGTTACTTATCATTTGATTTTCAAAATTCAAACACCAAATTAAATGGTTTAAAACCCGCTACAACCTCACAGTAAACAATATTTTATAGTTCAAAACACCTCTGAGTAACGATAGTCAACTTTTTCTAAATAGCAACTATATTTTTTTATCTTTTTGTCAGACTGCGCGAATTTTTCTGAATATAGTGATCTAAGAATATTATGTTATTGTAGTGCGTGGGTGTTTTAATGCCACTGCGATGTGTAAACATTTCGTAATTTTTATCGTTTCTTCTTTGATATGAACGAAAGAAAATATTATATTCTAACACCACTGTATTCAGAAAAATCGGTGGAGTCCGACAACGGATTAAACAATTATAGTTGCCATTTGAAAAAAAAAGTTGATTATCTATGATCAGAGGCATTTTGACTTAAAAAAATGTTGTTTACTGTCAGATTATGACGGCCTTTGAACCATTTAATTTGGTGATTGAATTTTGAAAATTTAATGGGAAATAATGACTCGGGCTCGGGCCGTTTTTTCATGCACCTTTTTGTATATTTAACAAATATATAAAATATATGTGGAAACTATAGTATGATCAAAAATTATTTTCATCTAGTATGGCTATGGAATAGTTCCTAATTTATGACTGCAACTATAAGTAACTTCACAATCAAATGTCAAGTCTGACATTTAAGTATAAACCTAGTTGCATTCATAAGTTAGAAACTATTACATAGCCATACTAGATGAAAATAATTTTTGATCATACTACCATGAGATAAAAAAAAATATTCTGAGCAGGCCTTGATATGTGTTATACGTTTGGCAGTACTAAAGTGTATTGTCAGTCTATGTCAAATTCGAGATTAAAAGGTTAGGTTTTATTTGCTGTTTGACACAGACTGACGTAAAACTTAATCTGCAAATCTCTGATGGTACCATGAGATAAAAAAAATGATTCTGAGCAGGCCTTGATATGTGATACGTTTGGCAGTACTGAAGTGTATTGTCAGTCTATGTCAAATTCTAGATTTGCAGGTTAAGTTTTACGTCAGTCTATGTCAACCAACAAACAAAACCTAACCTTTTGTTTGTACTACCAGTACTGCCAAACGTATAACACATATCAAGGCCTGCTCAGAATCATTTTTTTATCTCATGGTATATTTATTGCAACACAGCTAAGGTCACTAAATCAATAAGGTACCGCCATTAGTGATTTTTTATATCTATCTTTGTCGCACAATTTTCTCCAACTGGGGATAAAAACACATAACCTAACAGATTCCTCACTTTACAAGTGCCATTACACCAAAAAGAAAATCCCCAAAAACTAGTGTCTTCCCTATTGCACTTGGGAATTTTGTATTTGTTATCCTTATCTCACAATTTTCTCACATTCTCACGCTAGGAATGGAATGGCGGTACCTTATGGATATAGTGACCTTAAGCACAGCTTTTCTATAGTGTTTCTGTTGTTACAGCCACACTGATTTTTGCTTGGTTTGCATAAACATTTTTTAAAGCCCTGTTCAAAGAGAGTTTCTAGCCTGTTCAGCCATTCACTTACTGTGCTATTTGGTAAACTCCATTTTGTACATTTTTCGGGTCGAGAAAACCTTTGGTCTATCATAAGTACTGCAATAGTGATATGATCACCAATCTGCAAATCTTCTTTTTCGAACTTTCAAGCATTTTCTCAGCGGCTCTTTTGAGACCCTTGACGCATGCGTCTCTTTCACTTGCAACAATTTGTTTTTTTGCAGAGTATACATTTTCCTTCGCCTTCATAACGTCCTTTCCTCATGACACAGGAACATACAGAACACATCATACTATCATCGTCTGTTTCCCGTCCTGCATCTACGCGTACTTCTGATTTATCGATGCTTACTGAGGAACCAACCCCTGCTTCATAACTGTTGTTGACAATGTTATCGGTTATAATTTCTGAAATATAAATTATTTAAATATAATGCAAGTACTTTTAATGTGATAGGTACCATTGAATTCATAGAAAACTAGACGGTGAAAATATCAACATGCTCTAATTTTTGAAAATTTTAGTTGTGTATTATGCATTGTTTTTGTTTGTTCCAGTATATTAGTAAGACCGTGTTATATTACAGCCCAGTTAATTCTATTAAAATTTGACTGTACGAGTTTTCTATTAAGGCGATGGTATCTCATCAACCACAATAATAGAACGATCATTAATGTCGATATTAGCACCACGTTTCTGTTCAATAGTCAGGTCCTCATATAAGATTATATTATCAGCAGCGGATGTCGTGTCTGGTTTATCTTAAGAGTTAGAACCTCTTCTAGGTCTGCTTCGGCTGATATAGCCTCAATAGTCTCAGTTGGCAAATTAGTAGAACAGAGTCCAACAGGAAAGTCAACCCCAAAACGAGCCTTGTATGGGAACCTCCCCATTACTCGATGGTACGAAGAATTATTATTCGTCCTTAGCATAAAATAGCATCCCATAGATCAGTTTTGGCTATTATTATCTCCAAGCCAGGACCTTATTATGTTTTCTACATCTTATAGCGGTATTGCTATTTGAGAATGTGGCGGTTACTTGATCCCTCTGTTAACAAAACGTCTGAAAATATAGCCAGATTGTAAAATAATGAAAAGCAATTGCAGATTTTTGAATGTGCCCGCGCTTTATAAAGTGGCTAGCTATTTAATAAACAGATACATCTCTAATAGATATTCTCTTAGAACAGCACGATAAGTACCATAACTGAAAACAATTTCTTCAGGAAGTTTTAAGATCAATTAGTTGTTTTATTTTGCATTTGAATTCTGACTTGTTCAATTTGTTTATGTGAGGTACTACCAGTTTTTTCTTAAAGTTGTCACAGTACGTTCTGCTCGATGAAAAATGTGTTTTCTAATACTACTATAAGCCGTTCACGACCTTTTTGGGACAAAGTTGGCTATGATTTTTTCTTTTCATGTTGGACTAACTGATTCGATGATGTAGCGGATGCAATTTTTTTTCTGTCAGTGTCTGTTCGACATTTTCTTGCCACCAGATTGCCAGATTTATTATTTTAATATTCGTAAGAAAATAAATGATTTATCAAATCTGTAACAATAATTTTAATTTCCGTCAAAGGAAAAGTCAAAATGCCCAAAGTAATTTTGTTACAACAAAAAATTTCCATTAAACGATGCTACTTCTAATTTAAAAAGGACAGGCCAGATTTAAAAGAACACGAGTTGATGTGGAGACTAGAGGATATCCGGCAACAATGTACCTATTCTGAAAATATAACCTTAAACTGAAAACAACCTAACCTAACACAAAAAGTGTCAATTTCCATGAGGGAGTTTAGTTGCAACAGAGGTTCTGCCAACAAAATTACTAGATGGTCATAGCCTCACCTGACCCAAAAAGATCGTGAACGGCTTATATATAAGGAGATTCTTTACTAAATTCATTTAAGCCAGCAGTTACTGAATATATCTAATCACCATGGTTTAACCGTTGCTTGTTTCTAAAATATAACTTTATTTTAAAAGTTTTGTGTTCTTGCAACAACATTTTGTAATAAAATTTTTAGTTACAGAACTCAAGTAGTAATTAATTATTACAACTCTAATAATTATAAAAATTCACAAAAATTGCCAAGAACAGCAACTGTCACTGACAGACAGTCTATTGTTGTGTGGCTCACTGGGTAGAGTGCCAGACTTGCACTAAACAAGTCATCGGTTCGAATCCGTGGATAGATGACACTTTTTCAGCAGTCGACTGAATCGGTACTGAGCCGGGTCTATGAGGTAGAGTAGCAAGACACAAAACATATACACAAACGTAACTCGGAGGTAGCACAACGGGCACACCTTGACGCCTACATGCGCGTGAACTTGGTTGACTCTCCACCTCAAAGATATTCAATATCCAAAAAAACATACTTAATAGTATACGAGTGTTAATCGCTTTACATAAATTTTAAAATTCCAGTATCAAGAAAACTTTTTATTCCATAGACGTAGTTAAAAAATGCCGGATAGTGGGTCGTGGGTTTACGGAAATAGATAATTAATTCACTAATTAGTACAAGCAACAATAAGTCAATCAATAAGGACGTCAGGTTCAACAACTTACCAAATTGAACTCCGCCGAACCACGCGAAACGAGTGCACTACGAAGAAATAGGCTGAAATAAATAAGAAACACCAAATAAAAACACAACATAAATAACATTCGCGGGTTGAGACGACGTAACATACTGGTGACACGAACAACATCAGCACAATGTCACAATTACAGTAAGTTATTCCAGTTTAAGCTATCAGTTAGGCTAGCTGACGCATTCACTAATGAATACAAATTTACGTTGGGCCCGTAGATACAAAACGTACCCAGGAAAAATATTTATACAGCGCTTAACATAAAAGTTAAGTCTACGAACAGCATGCGAGATCCTGTTAAAAGGAATTTCATTTAACCGATCCTGTACGGAATTTATCGAGCGAAAATACTCGAAGCCGTAAATAAAGGATTGCTATTAACGCTCCAGCAAAACTACGGATTAATTCATTCCACATATAATGCTGTCGATGAGGCTTGTCGAGCGCGGTGATTTCACATTAATTATTTTATCGGTTGAAGTTCAACGTTAACCTTCGCTATAATCGCCGATTAGTTCGGGAAAATAGAGTCTGTGAAGTCGCCATTCTTATTACGATTGATAATATTACATAGAACTGAAAGATTTTTACAGTGTGCAATAAAGCATTTAAAAATAGTAAGCGACGAACAATCGTCTGTCAACAACCAAGCAAAAAGAATGTATGCTCAAAGCCCACACCGAGCGATTTTCATTGGCGAAGTTGGTCAGGAAACTCTGGAATTTCCAACCAAAATATACGAAACGAGGGTGCTCAATTTTTCGTTGGTAGACACATGCAGCTATCCCGAAACGAAAATGTGAAGGCTTAGAGAAAATGAACGGAAAGAAAAGGCGAAAAATGCAGAAAAACTGAAAAGAACTTAAGAAAAGGGAGGTCTGAAACACTAACCTGGCTTCAGCTGACGTAGAACTAATCGCAAAAATAGTTTACCTTTAAGTATTAAGCGGCCTATGGTCATCTCGTTTTGCGACAAGAACTACTATATTACGAAACACTTGCCTGGGGGCACATGACACTAGAACATTAAGCGACTTTTGAAGCGAATATTAAAAGGAGGCGAATTCTGTAAGCAAAGATCGCAGCGCTCGAAGCGCACTTCCAATTGGTGTTAACAGCACATTAAATTTTTGATTCAATGATTACTAAATCTAATATGCAGCTCGGAGCGCGCATGAGCGTTCGAAATTTCAGGAGCGGGAGCGACGAAAAATTCACGCCGACCGATTTCGGATCGTAACATGTGTTATACAAAACTTTTACTCTTGCTGGGTGTTTCTGAGTATTTTTATGCAAGATGTTTAATATATGTTCTCACGACCTTGATTGTGATCGTGTTATTGCAGTCTGAAGTCAATTTATCGGCGATAAATTATGTTGTACATTGAGGATTTTGGTGCTTATAAATATTATGTCAACAGATTGTGTGAAAGCGATTGTGTTAGGAGGTAAAATTCGAGCTCAATATTTACAGTTAGTGGTTCTATTGCTACCGTGGCTCTTGTTTGTTTCTGATCTTCAAGTCCACTTCATAATTAGGCGCAATTCACCTTACATACGTACATCTTTGGCCTTTGAAATAAAATAACAGATTGAGGGCCGGTTGCAGAAAGCAATTTTAAGTCTCGTGTTAGCTAACATCGCGTCAAAGTGAACAAAAACGAATCAAATCTCAAATGCTTATGGCAACTAATACATTAGTAAACAAAATTTGATACGATTTTGTTCACTTTGACGCGATGTTAGCTAATAGACCAGGGCTGAAGCCTTTGAAAATTGTAAAAAGTGAAAAAAAATAATAGTAGGATGAAACCCATTGGAAAAGGAAGAGAATATAACAAAAATGAAAGGAAAAATAATTTACGGTCGATCTGAGGTCGGGAAGTGGAAGGGGGTGAGTTTTTAAGGGTAAAAAACGGTTCATCTCGATTTCCGTCAAAACTACAAGTCCTATGGAAAAAAGCTAAATAGCAAAGTTGTAGGTAATAAAGAGATCTACAACTTTTGTATTTACACTTTTTTCACATAATTTCAAAATTAATGTGAAAAGTTCAAATAACCAAGTTTTTGGTTTTTTATTTTTATCTTTTACAAAAAAAATTTTTTTTTCACAAAATTTGGTGAGAATTTACCTTTTTATGTCCCAAACACACTGTAATTTTTTTTATTTAAAATATTTATTTTTTCACCTTATTTTGACTTAATATCGAAAAAGCACCCTAATTTTCAATCGAAAATTCTCACGTCAAAATATCTGCTTTTTCAAAAAAGTCGGACGGCTTTTTGTTCGTTAAAATCTCTACTTTCTGATGGTGTAAAAAAATACACATTACTATGGTAAATGTTCTCAGAAAATGCAAAGAAACGAAAAAAACTCGAATCCGAAAATTTTTTTTAATCGTTATGTACAATTTTGAGCTATTTATTAAAATTTACACTTTAATTACTCGAAAAACGTAAGATTCCATGTTACATTGATAAACAAAAAAATTACAAATTCATAAAACATAAAGATTGCAAAAAACATGCGAAAATAGTTGTTCTAAATATTAAAGATTAAAGGGGATTTCATCTCAAAAATGTGAC
>OW679199.1:99296225-99313906 GCA_940337035.1 Agriotes lineatus
AAAGCATTTAGAAATAGTAAGCGACGAACAATTGTCTGTCAACAACCAAGCAAAAAGAATGTATGCTCAAAGCCCACACCGAGCGATTTTCACTGGCGAAGTTGGTCAGGAAACTCTGGAATTTCCAACCAAAATATACGAAACGAGGGTGCTCAATTTTTCGTTGGTAGGCACATGCAGCTATCCCGAAAGGGAAATGTAAAGGCTTAGAGAAGATAAACCGAAAGAAAAGGCGAAAAACGCAGAAAAACTGAGAAGAACCGAAGAAAAGGGAGGTCTGAAACACCAACCTGGCGTCAGCTGACGTAGAACTAATCGCAAAAATAGTTTACCTTCAAGTATTAAGCGGTCTATGGTCATCTCGTTTTGCGACAAGAACTACTATATTACGAAACACTTGCCTGGGGGCACATGACACTAGAACATTAAGCGATTTTTGAAGCGAATATTAAAAGAAGGCGAATTCTGTAAGCAAAAATCGCAGCGCTCGAAGCACACTTCCAATTTGTGTTAACAGCACATTAAATTTTTGATTCAATGAGTACTAAATCTAATATGCAGCTCGGAGCGCGCATGAGCGTTCGAAATTTCAGGAGCGGGAGCGGCGAAAAATTCACGCCGACCGATTTCGGATGTGTTATACAAAACTTTTACTCTTGCTGGGTGTTTCTGAGTATTTTTATGCAAGATGTTTAATATATGTTCTCACGACCTTGATTGTGATCGTGTTATTGCAGTCTGAAGTGAATTTATCGGCGATAAATTATGTTGTACATTGAGGATTTTGGTGCTTATAAATATTATGTCAACAGATTGTGTGAAAGCGATTGTGATAGGAGGTAAAATTCGAGCTCAATATTTACAGTTAGTGGTTCTATTGCTACCGTGGCTCTTGTTTGTTTCTGATCCACTTCATAATTAGGCGCAATTCACCTTACATACGTACATCTTTGGCCTTTGAAATAAAATGGCAGATTGAGTGTTTCTAAGTAAATGATGGCAATATAAAGTTAATTTCAGCTGTATATAATAACATGATTTGCGTTTGATATTGAGCTATAAAATATTACATAAATCCTGCAAAATGGCGTCATATATTTATAAGTAGTTAAATCCTTTTACTATTTAATAAAATTTTATCCTTATATATGGCTGAAAGTAGGTTTATTCTTCGTAGTAAATTAATTTGTAATCCTGGATGAAACTTAATGTAGGTATCTAAAAACAGTCAAGGAACGCAGCTATTTGCTGGCTTTTAACGGCATTTATGACGTATCACACTTTTAACCAAAGATAATTCAAATATGTATAGCTGAAAAACATAAATTTGATATTATAGTGCCTCTAAGGTTCCAAAACATAAATACATAAAATTACAATCAAACGTTCTGAATTATTTCAAAGAAAAGTCTTTAAGGGAAATGACGTTTTTAAACTGTTAATGGAATCCGTTTATTTCTATTCTTTTATAATCAGAAACACGAAATCTGTTTTTTCAGGACACTCTATAGACCACTACATCAAATTAGTTCGAGTCTGTTTCATCTACTTAACACGTTATTTACATATGTAAATTTTAACACTTAGCACGACGCGGCCGAACTGACAATTCTAGCTCTAAGCGGAATTAGTTGAAAACAAAATCGTAAAGTCCTTAACAGAAAATTAGATTCTAAAAGTCATAATTTGTTGGGTTTTACGTTACTAAATTTAAATGTTTCCTCCAAAGTTTTAAATACAGAAATATTTTTAATATTTTAGTTGCAAGCGAAATAAGTCCGAAGATAGGCGTCAAGGTTATTATTATAAAAATGTTTTTGTCTTATTTTATTAAACAAGTATCGTATTTAGGATAGTTTTAGAAAAAAGCAATTTGTACTATAAAAGGATGACAGAAGCGTGCAAGGTCGATGGCTCATTTTGTCACAAGTATCATCGCGTTTACTATGAATTATTTCTTTAAATTTCCGAAGGTATTTGGATTACACTAAGGAAATTTTTGTAATTTTTCAAATAACAAGAAACCTCAGATAAAAACGCAAATTGACAATTCGTCTAATATCAAGATTGAGTTTTAGTAGACAGATTGTATGAAATTCGTTTTGAACATAGGAAATTAATGAGTGCGACAAGGAAGACATAAGCAAAATGAGTAGCAGGACAAAGATAGAATGTAATCTTGGCTAGGTAAATTTTTAAACTAAAATTAAGTCAATGAAACAAGCAAACACTTCTGTCAAATATTTTATATGTCATTAAGAGTATACAATGAGGTTTAAATATTCACATATTTTTTTTTTCAATTTTGACAGTTGAAAGTGACATTATTAACTCCATAACAACCTTCATAAACAGACTATTATTCACAAGAGAAAACAAGTATATTAATGAGAGCGATTAATAATCGAGACATTGTAGAGATTATTAATCGCCGATTAACATACGAGTTAGTTACACTATTTTTCCGTTGATTGTATATTATTAATTTGAAGAAAATTTAATTTTATTCCATGAAAAAAATTTGACACTTAAAGTTTTGATATTAATGGTACCGGGTGACCATAAATGATGGTCATTTTTTTTTCTTAGGTTGACACTGTTTATGTTGGTGGCACTGTAAGTCTATGTCAAATTCGAGGTTAGCAGGTTAGGTTTTGCGTCACTTTTGACACAGACTGACGCAAAAACCTAACCTGCTAACCTCGAATTTGACATAGACTGACGTAAAACTTAATCTACTAACCTCGAATTTGACATATACTTACAGTGTCGCCAACTATATACATAGCTGTAGATAAAATATTGTATTTGACACTCATATAATGGCTTTATTACACTTGGATGAATACAACACTCGCCTTCGGCTCGTGTGTAAACTTCATCCTCGTGTAATATAGCCTACATTATATGCTTGTTAAATAAAATACTATTAATTCACTAGTGAATTAAAAAAGTTTAATTCACTAGTCAATTAAAAAAGTTTCAACGAAGAACAACATATTTTTATTATTTTTACATTCAATTACTCTTTCTCTTTGCAGTGTGTAATATATAATTACTAAAATTCACATCAAATCGACGATGAATGGGCAAATTTATATTTTTATTAAACATTTATTTGCTCAAATATATGATCTTACTAGCACTACGTGCTCATGAGCTCAACATCTTTTCTTGAATAAACATATGTTTAATTCGCTTGATGTATAATATTTCTAATTATTTAAACCTCACTTTATACTCTTAATGACAGATAAAATATTTTACAGAAGTGTTTGTTTCACTGACTTTATTTTAGTTTAAAAATTTACCTAGCCATGATTACATTCTATCTTTGTCCTGCTACTCATTTTGTTTATGTCTTCATTGTCACACTCATTAATTTCCTATGTTCAAAACAGTTTTCGAACAATCTGTATAGCCATTAAAATAAATCACACATTCATGCTCAACGTGAACAGAATAAGTTTTTTGTAGTTACCTTGGGCACATAATTTATTCTTGTTGCTATAATAATGGAAAAGCAAAAGGTAGAAGTTTGAAAGTTGTCATTGAATTATTATATTCATAACTGGGGCAACCAGGCTAAGTAACTTATTGTATGTTTAAAAACTAAACCAACTATAGTAAAAATCGACAATACAGGTTGAAGTCTACAATACCAAACTAAACGAAACCTTGGCAGACCAAACCGATAGGAAAATGCCTACTATCTTTTTTTATACAATGTATCAGCAAACAATGAAGCTAAGTTTTTGTATGCAAAATGTTTATTCTCTAATAAAATTATTAATATTAATGTATTTGAGTGTGAAGTTTTTGAGTTGTTTCATTGCAAAAAATAATGACAGCTACGGATTAAACTGCATCTACTATCGTGCTATACGTTAAAATTGCTAATGTTACTATATGTTTCCTTCCAGGATGTAACATCTTGCAAATTTCGAAGGATTTCAGACACTTAAAGTTTTAAAAAAAACAAGTCTCAACGTGTTGTGTCAATTGACATATTTGGTAGAAGTTATAAACGTGCAAAATGTATCTTCAAAACGTGTTAAAAAGCTTTTCAAGTACGTTTGATAAATACAAATTGGTGTTCGTATATGTAGAAGAAATTTAAAGAAATATAAAATACACAAATACAAAAATAAAGTAATCAAAACTGCAAAAATGTTAAAGTAATCGTTTTTTCCCTTTAACAGCCAATTCTATCGCCCAAATCTTACTTTTATTTATGTCGAAGTAAATCTAAATTGTCGTTCGTTCTGGACGTAATAGGCAAATTACAAGCAGAAAATCAGACCACACAAATTACGCTCATAATTCTTGTTTTATTGTATAAAGCAGCTATTTTGAATGTATTCGCACCCGAAACACGCCCATACACGGGAACTCCGTTAATAAATTCGAGGTTGAGGAAATATTTACTGCCATTATAAATAAACTACTTCCAATTACCAAAACTTATTTAAAGTCTGATTTATATTTCTAGTCAGCGCTTAATTCCCCTAAAAATTCCGAAAATGTTCACGGGCGCATTCAGGATCTCCTTTGAGCGTCTTTTAGTCAAATGTGCGGCGCAACGAAATTTATTTAGAGAAAAAGACACAAGATTTCTATTTAAAACCAAATTTAGGAGGATATCGGCTTATGTTTTAGTTGCAAGTAATATATGCGGCTAGAAAGTAATAATTTTAGTGATTTCAACTCCTTTGTGTACGGCTGCGTAGTTTATGTGAGAAATATTTAAATGGGAAAAAAGTTGTTTCCACCTAGACAGCTTATAGGCTCGTAAAGTAATTTTAGTACAAAATATTTGCGTTAAGAAAACATCAACTTCAAGTTCTTCAGTTAAAAATGTTTATATTTTTTAGTTTATATGAGCAAATTTGACAGGCGTTACTATTTCTATAGTTACTAGATTTTATTTTGATAACCAGTTACGTTGGTCACATGAGCAAGATATCAGCAAATACCTTATAGTGAAATTGATTGTTTGTATGCAGGTTTGTGGCTTGTGTTTTCTATTCTATTTTTTTCTATTTTTGTCAATTTTCCGAACCCAGGTATTGTTGACCCGTACTAACTCGATCCCATCAGTTTTTCTTGAGCGGCTTTTTCGATTTATTCCCTCTGGTTGTAGCTTAAAGATGTTCTTCGTTACCCTGTTCTCCTCCATCCTAGTTATATCACCTTACCATCTGACTCAATTCTGCTTAATTATATGCGTCATGTCCGGCTCTCTATGTATTTCCTTTAGTTCCATGTTGGTTCGTCTCCTCCACCCTTCTCCTTCTCGGGCTCTACCAACTATTTTTTAAATATTTCCGTTCCGTCGCTTCTACCTTCTTCAAATTGTCTTCTGTTATTGTTAACACCCATACTTCACTGGTATAAATAAACCTTCTTTCCGATTCTGAAACACAACTTCCATCTTAGATAAGGTCCACGCTAAATACCTATACTACACAGTACACTATCCACGTACGAGAATTTATAATTTCTATTTTCAACCGCACTTCTTACTTACAATTTGTCCTTAACTTGTTTTTGCTTTCCTAGAACTATATATTTTGATTGTCTTTTATTTATTAACAACTCTAATTTACGTACGTGTTCCCCAAGTTGTAACAGTACGTGAAGTTTAGTCCTTCATATGGTCACTTTAAATTTAAACAAGCCTCTCGTACGCCTTCATACTTGAATATTGCCCTGTTTACCCCTAATTGCCTCATTTCGCGGCTGTAAAAGACCCAAACAGGAAGCTGGTTAACCACTGTTGTGTTCTCGGGTTGAAACTAACTTCAAACAAACTACACAAGCAAATCCGACTTTCCCACACAAATATAACAACTAAAACTAGATAGAAAAGCACAGAGCCTAGGATTAGCTCTTACAAAAACCTACTTGAGGGATACCTTGGGCCACTCAAATGTACGTTGCAAACATATATGAGCAACGTAAAGTATCATCAAAATAACATTGACATAATTGTCTGATCCGGGTACATTTGATTATGCGAAAATATACTGCTTAAATCTAATATATCTATATATTTGAGTATGAAAATAAACATCACAGGCAAAGGATACCAGTCCGTAAAAAGCTTTTAGTAACACATGCTTGAGTTCACCTTCAGCTCTTGCCAGCAAAATCAGGTCCTCTGCATATGCCTATATTTGGTATGGACTGCTATGAATGTTGCTGTCTGTTCATAGTCTCAGTACGTTTGCAAGTATAATGTTGAGTGGTGATGTGGATATTGGATTATCTGGTTTTAGACCAGCTTCTCTGTTAAATTCTCCTGATACCTGTCCTTGAAACTTGAAAACGTTGGAAAATTGAATTCATACACACCCCGACACACTTCTGTTATGCCAATTTTGTTGTATATCTGTGTGAAGTCCAAGAACAAAGCATCAATCTGTATATTCTTTCTTTCATATTTATATTGTATTTCTTTCATTGCATAGATTTGGTCCGTTACTGACATATTGTCCTTGAACTGTGTCTGGAAAACTCCTAACTTCCTTTCTGACTCTTCCAGTAACCGGTTTTAGATTATACTGGCTAAAACTGTTATAGACCACAACCAGTAAAAAGATGTGTTTGTAGTTTTTGTATATTGAATGTATAACTCATTTAAAAGTGCGTAAAGTCTTTCCTCCAAAACGTTTTGTTTATACTTACTTTTGCTGTCATCCATCTTGCCTGTATTGTGTAGCAAATATTGTGTAGTAGTGCTTTGCCCATATTTCTGCTATTTATTTCTCATCTGTCATCATATCACCCTTTTATTTTTACTGGAAAATTTTCGTATTTTTCTCTTGTTGTAGCTCTCTATTATTTCTTCGATCTTTTGTCTAGGTATTCCCTTTTTTCCTTCTACACATTTTATTTAGTATCTTATGTAATTGCTTATAATGTACTCTTCTTTCTTTCGTCGATTTTTCAGCATCGTTATTTCTTGTACAACCCCTTTGCACTCTTCTCAAACCAACATTTCCTGTTTGGCTTTGCTACTGCATCAATGCTCTTTTCTGCTACACAGTTTACTTTAGCCTGCATTAAATTCCATTAAATTTCTATTGTCTCTTCTCACTCTTGTCCTCTAATTTATTTTCCAATAGTTCTATATTTCTCCATATCACTTCTTTATTTTTTACTATGTCTCTGGGATCTTACTTTTCATATGCCTTTCTATTGTCTGTCTAAATCTTGCTCGTATAAGAAAGTGTCACAATTAATACCTGCTGTTATATTTCCTCGGACATCGTATATCATTGATGTATGGATTCTTTCAATCCCTATCGAATTATTATCACTAAAATAATCGTTCGGTTGGTAGTTTATTTTTAAATTGAGGAATGCCATTGGTTGACAATGACACCAGTTAAATTATCAGTAATAATAGAACGAGAAGTCAAAATATTGCCGACAATAATTTTTGAGATTCAGATACGAGTTTCTGCGGCTACGAAAATAACGACGAGTGCTTGCACGAGTCGTTATTTTCTAAAGCAACAGAAACGAGACAACCTGAAGAGCAAAAATTGTCTGCAATATTTCGACCTAGAGTCCTATTCGTCTTGACAATTTAACTTTTCATTAAAAAATTGTTCTTTTGTCAGCTACAGATACAAAAAATTTTTACACAATTGCTGCTCCTCGTCTTTGCCTTTAACCCATTTCATTGGCATGGACATTGGAAAATCAGATGAGCGATTCCATACTTCACAAAGTATACCTACGTCGTGTGACCTGAAATTCAAAAATGTAAAGTTCAAAATCTTTATATCTTCTATAGGCTTCAAGTAAAATTTGTGTGTTTGGTCTAGAGATGGGCGCGTGACGTGAAAACAGTCGTGTCACGTCGTATCACGGCGTGTCACGTCGTGAACGTGATTAATATTTGAAAATCGGGACGTGAACGTGAGTGAAAAATTTCCAAGGCGTGATTCACGTTTCACGTTAATTTCACGTTAAATATTTAATAACGGATAAAAATATGCATAGTGCCCCGGGTCCTGATTACATACTATTTTTAAACCAAAATTTTAATGTGTAGATGAACTTATTATTCTAATAAAAGTAATGTTTTGTTTTGTATACTCGGCTTAACGCTAAAAATGTTGATTACGATTTATTTTTTATCCAATTTATTGTGTAATGAACTTATTATTCTAATAAAAGTAATTTTGTTTTGTAAAGGGTTTCCCAATAAGAACCATATCTTTTTAAAACGTCATAGCAACCATATCTTATATTTTAGAAATCTTACTAGCTGTCATTTGTTTTTAGTATAGTTTGACAATTCATCATGTCAAAATACACGCTTCAACAACGTTTGGTTATTATTCAAAAATTTTATAAAAAGAGAGAAATGTTTGGTGAGTATGTAATCTCCAGAAATGGAACTGTTAATTGGCTTCCAAGAAGTTGTGATTTAACACCTTTGGACTTCTTCTTGTGGGGTTATTTAAAGTCGTTGGTCTATGCCCATAAACCTCGAACTATTGACGCTCTGAAATTGAACATCGAACGCTCCATTAATGAAATTACAGCTGATGTATTGCACAAAGTTACCGAAAATTGGTTTCATCCGATTCGATCCTGCATACGAAGCCGAGGTGGACATTTGAATAATGTGTTATTCAAAACATAATTGTTATAAGTTGTACTATAAAATAAAGAAAAAGTTTTGCTTTTGTCTCAAATATTTTGTATTTTATTTAATTTTAAAAATATATCGTTCCTATTGGGAAACCTTTTATACTTTGCTTAAAGCTGAAAATATTATTACGTTTTATTATTAAACCAAAAATGTATTGTGTAGATGTGTAGATGAACCTATTTTTAAAAAAGTAATGTTTTGTTTTGTATACTCGACTTAAAACTGAAAATGTTGATTACGTTTTATTTTTAAACCAATTTATTGTGTACATGTGTAGATGAACTTATTATTCTAATAAAAGTTATGTTTTGTTTTGTATATTCGCCTTAACACTGATCTTTGTACGTAAAAGTACTTTTAAACCTACGAATTAAGTGTTGCTTAGCAACATATACCTTCTGTACTCATACCAATAAGGGAAACGTCAATTCCAATGACAGCGTTTGGTATTAAAAGTAATGTCTTTGAAGATAGCTGCAAGAAATGTATTTGCGAGAAATTAGTATTTAACCCTTGTCGTCAGTTATTGTAGTCAATTTTCATTTGTTTCTTTTTATATCAACTATTCTGATTGCAACATATCACGTAAATTATGTCACGTGCAAAACATATTTTTAGTTCTGTTTAGGGTTTTTTCATTGGTTTTAAATTTGAACATTCTGTTCTATCTGAATTTAAATTTTGAAATAAAAGCTGCGTGTCACGTCGTGAGCGGCGTGTCACGCCGTGAACGTGAGTGAACGTGAGCGTGAACGTGCGTGAACGTGAGTGTTTAAAGCAAGCGTGAAACGTGCGTGACGTGAGCGAAAACTCACTCACGCGCCCATCTCTAGTTTGGTCCTTTGAATAGTTGTTTTCCACTTAATTTTATACGTTCGGAACTTTCAAACCAGCCTAGAGCACTCGCTGAGAATAAAATAAGATAAAAGTCTTCAATTTTTATACAATTTTTATAATTCTTTTTAATACAGAGGTTTTTAATTACAAGACAAACATAACCCTTCTTGATAGCAAATTTTATAATTTAAAATATCGATATAATGCGAACAGTTATTTTTTTAATATAGTCTTGTGAACATGCGGAGACACTTATGAACGTCATTTGTTTTTTCATTAACAGCTGTCAAAAAAGTATCGTCAACGTTAATTGTTTTATATGGCAGCATAGCTCGAGGGACATCACATTTTAGACATATCGTCAATCACTGAATTCATTATTATTTGACAAAAATTACGTTTATGACATAAATAACAAATAACAGTCACAAAAGCGTAAAATAAAAAACTAAAATTAAACGATATAATCATTTTTCGCAAAATATTTTGAACATGCCAGAAATGTTCGACCCTTTAGTACACTTGCGTATAAAAATAACAATTCAATTTAAAAATATATGAAACATGGAATCTGAGTATAATTTTATTCGAAAAAACAAGCTCATTTTTGATTGTTTACGTTGAGTACTTCTAGACAAACGTATTTTGAACAAAGAAGTTTTTCCAACGGGACTTTTCCCATGTCTGTACACATAGATTTGAATGCAAAACTGAAAGGTGCAACATCGACCGCACTATCCACGTGGTCAGCTGAGTTATTCGTCTGGCTCTGTCCGAGGTGGACTGGCACTAAACGTGCTTTATTGACTCCGATTGTGTTTAAATCTGTTGTAAATATGGGGATTATCGTATTGTAACGCCATAAACACGATATATGCGTTCCATTAATAGGAATAGATACACAAACCCTTATATTTTATATGCACGAAAAAGTAAACTGCCTGTGTGGCGCATGCAACGCAAGGCTTTTTAACGAAAGTAGAAATAATTGCATTATTATAATCGTTATTTATTTCCGTTATAAATAAATCCCGAGCGGTGACTTGCACCTGGGTCTAAGTTCGTTTCTGCCCTTGGCTGTTGCACAACCAGCTCATAAGTAGTATTTAATTTAAATATTTTAGATTTCACTTTTCTGTCGGCTGTAGGAAATGAAGTAGATACTAAAACTGGAAATATTTTAATAGGCCTCATAGAGAAACTACTCGCAGCCACAACTAGCATGTAGACATGTAGAGCTTTCAAGATGTTGTCTTGACGTTTCCCCTTTCAAACTGCTGGCTTCATCAGAAGTTATCTATTAACTAGATATAATCTTGAATCAACACGGCACCACCCGGAAGCATGTTGTCCTATTTGCATTGTCATAACAACCGACGTTCCATGTGATCCGACTGATAGAAGAATAAAGGTATTACAGATGATCAGCAAATTTACAAGTATTTTCTTAATGTTCTTCGACAAAGTATCTATATTTTAGATAGGATGAGAGCGAAATATACCAATCAGTTTGAATGAGAAGTATCCCAAAATTAGAAGAAACATTATATGGGGCTATTACTATACCAATAACTTTTTGGAAATGTGGATACTGTGTCAGCTATCTTCTAGTTGTTTGTGGCAATACTGGAATAATTCGTAAATTCATCTTTTCACCCATTGGAGCTGCTGAAACAATTTCAGTTGATGATATATCCATCGGAAATTTTTTTTTTGCCTTCCTAGTGTGTTGTGAATTTTTTTTTCAGTAATCCATTCATACAACAACAAGATTCCTTCTGTTCTCAGAATTTATTTACACTTTGCATACTGACCACAAAACATACTAATGTGTTGTGCTATCAACTGTGTTTTAGGCATTTAGCGAAATATACTCCTCCCATCGCATTACATTCAGATTGCTGTTTTGTAATTGTGTATATCCCATTATTATTTCATCTCTAACAGTTTTAAGATATTTAAATTAAACCACTATTTTAATGTATCTATTTTTTGTTATAAGCTATAACTATTGTATTTCAACATTTGTTTTGCCAAAATTAGCGTTTTAATATCGTTTTTACAATAATTGAAAATCTCAAGTAGATCTTAAAGTACCCCATTTATTAACAACGTTAGAGCTGAATCAGTGACTAAATATCACATTTCCTTTCACTATTTTTTACGCGTTTTATTCTTCTTTGTTCTTTCTTTTTCATATTCTTACACTTTTTTGCTGTGGTCCTGTGGAAGTTTGCCTACTGAGCTGTTACGAGTCCTTCAAAGTCGCCGAGATCTTCGTAAAAGGTTTGAACAGTATTATATGTTGGAGACCGGATTAAAAATCATCTAAAAGGCAAGATTAATGAAAATAGATAAAATTCAGATGTAACTAAACTGTCAACTTACAATTCGTATTAAAAACCGACAAATTTAAGTTTGACAGAAAGTCGTTACGTATTTATTCATTTCAATCACAAAAATGCATATCCCAACCTGAGTGAGACTTGTCATGTTTTAAAAAGAACTAGTATAAAAATTATTAATATAACATAATTGATACAACGAGTAATTTAATAAATAAAGTTAATCTGACATTTAGTACAGTATATATTTAAGTAAAGTGGTCGGTAATTTGGATAACAAATAAAATTTAACTAAATAAAATTAATTTTTCTACGACCACTACTAAAAATAGGCCTTTTAGCACTAGCTTGTTTCACTAAAAATGACGTTTTATAATTTAGCGTGTTTAAAGAGATCAGCTGTTTACTTTTAGCGCATGTGTGGTATAAAGTGAAGTGAGGTTATAAACCACAATTTCGAACTGGAAGTGAAGTTGTAAAGTTATTCTAGTTACTTCTTGCATTAGAGGTAAAGTGATTTTTAAATAATTAAGGCGTTATGTAACGAATACAGTCAGATGTGTAGTATTAATAATTACCTTTGATAACTGACTTTGACAGTACTGGCTTCACAAACATTCACCTGCGCGTCAAGGCCTACTGTTTATTATCACATAAATTATAACTGTTGTAGATGAAAACCTTTGTTAAAACGACATTTATGGATTAATAACAGTAAATTTAAGGTCGTAGGTAAAAGTGGTTTATGCACGAGACAGCCTTCGGCTTCGTTTCATAATTTCCATGTCTCGTGCATAAACCTCAACTTTTATCACTTGTTGCATAAATAGCTATTATATACCCACACTGTGGCTTATTCTATTCACACGAAGTTTTTTTTATACTATGATTGCGAAGTAGGGGCCATCTTATATTGCTAGCAGTTTTTGGGATATTTCAGTTTTACTGGCTTTCCAAGAGAAATATATAAGTATTTTTTTTAAGAGAAACATTTAAGCATTGCCTCATCACTACTTCTAATGATTTGGTATTGCTGTAAAATGGCGCAAAGGGCATCATTGGCAAGTGTATTAAAATCATATATTGCACCTCCCATTCAAGGTCTGACAAGATTGAACCGAGCAACACCTTTTAATCACCGTTGGTGCAATTAAAAACAGCTTAGATGACTAGCAGGGGTTCGATTCGCACTTCGGAAAACAATCGCCCCACGCGGGGTAATATTATAAGGATTGCTCCGTCACATGGGGTCAAGAACAACAGATAGCAGCTCTAAAAGGTGCATCAAGAGTAAATTACGACTGGCGTTCCCAAACGCATCCCACGACGTGTCCTAGAGAAAAGCGGCGTCCGCGTGAGCTTAAATTTAAGAGGGACCGCCGCGTTTAGTACGATTTAATCTAATCCGATTATTGTAATCTGACGCACACTCCTTGAATTGTAAGCCTATAAATTTTTAAAATGCTATTATTGATTCTGATATAGTGGGTAAGTAATACATAAGTGTGCTTCTTTGTGCTGTTTGACAAATTACAAAAAAACTGCGTTGGCCGCTATTGTGTCGTTTCGAAATCTGGGGCTAAATAAAATCATTTTTAATCTACATAACAAACAGGATATAATAAAACATACACGACCAAACTGTTAAAAAGGTTTTTTTTAAATTATTTTTAATAATAAAACATAATGAAATTTTCTACGACTACTACTAAAAGTAGGCCTTTTAGCACTACCTTGTTTCACTAAAAATGACGTTTTATAAATCAGCCTGTAAAAAGTGAAATCAGCTGTTTACTTTTAGCACATGTGCTAAAAGTAAACAACGGGTGTTGAATTTAGAATTTTAAACATGAAGTGAGGTTATAAAGTTATTATAGTTACTTTTTTTCGTTCGAAGTAAAGTGTTTTTTAAATAATTAAAACATTATATAATGAATAAAGTAAAATGTGTACTATTATAATTACCTTTAATAACTAACTTTGACAGCTACCGACTGCAGAAACAGTCACCTGCGCCGTCACGGCCATCTCTTTACTATGATATAAATTATAACCGTCTTAAATGCAAACCTTTGTTAAATCAACATTTATCGATTAATAACAGTAAATTTAAGACCGTAGATAAAATATTGTGTGCAAACTCGTGCATAAACATTCACTTTTAGCACTTGTTGCACAAGTATCTATTATTTTAAATAAAAAATATTTAACTAATTCACGCCACAAAAAGGTTTTAGAGATTAACTAATTCCCCAATATATTTAAAGGTTTTCCATCCATTTATAAGAATATAATCTCTAATAAAAATTAGAAATTTGAAAACGTCAACTCAGCAATTGAAAATGTACTGCATTTTCATTATTATAAAACTCATATTTCTCACTGTCCATTATCAATATACGTCATAATACCCATTTTACCTAACATATCACCAATCAAAAATTGGAAATAGAAAATTGCTGACAATATAGGTATATCCAACAATTAGTATGTGCAGACGACGTTGAAGTGGAATATGAACATCTAACTATCAAAGTAAGTAAAAGTAAAGTAAAGTAACGAAGGTATATCAATAGCGAAAATAAAGCACTGGAAGAAGTAAGTAGTTAGATGTATTTGGAAACAGTAATATCAATTCAAAACAGGATTAGTAAAGCAAGTAAATGTTCTACATAATAAGTTGTTATAAAATATAAAATGGATTTACGACGAATGTTCAAATCAAAAGTGCCTCCAGCTAGCCACAGGAGGGCACGGGTGCGGTGCTATTCTGAAAAGGTAGATGCTTTTACCTAAATAAATTCAGAAGGAACGTCGAAAGTGGGTAATTATCACTATACGGGCGCCACTGGATTTGATCCTCGTCGACAGAGATACTCGACTTCCTCTAATCCAAAGGAGAAAGGGGGGGGGGGTTGTAGTTTTCAAAACTGCGGGGATGAGATACCCTACACTCGAGAGACTGGTCATGTAGCGGAAGTAACCAGATTTCTTTACCGAAATGATGGCAGCGATTTCCAGAAAATGGACAAATGTGTTTTGTGTTGTGATTTGAGCAAGATTTAATTTGAGTGTTACCTACTGAATAATGATAATTTGCATTTGTTCCTTCTTCTTGTGGTGCCTATCTGTTCCGGATGCTGGCGACCAACATCTATTGTGATTTCATCGGCATTTGTTCCAACAGTAAGTAATGTACTGTAATAGTTGGAAATTATATTAAAATGACGTATCTACTGTGAAAATCATCACGTAAATTTCCTAACCTTACTTTATCTACCAAGCTATAATCTGTCAAATTTCGACCATTTTATAATATTCTATCCCAAAATTTAATTTCCCGTTTTAAAATTGCCGAAAAATTAAAATTAGTAATAAACTGTATGTTTATGAAAGTCATTATTTTAAAGTTATATACTTTAAATTTGAAATTCGCGCTATATCTGCGAGCACACCATTGGCGCTGCCATTTTCTGGACAACACTCGCTTCAACCACTCAGGCTAGCGCCGGCCAATAACCAGTCTCTCAAGTGTAGGGTCTCTAGCGGGAATTTACCTGGACATCCGCCTATTAACGTTTAATTCGTTTATAATATCACTTGCATGCAGTAGTACAGTGTACAGGCAAATAATAACGTATATTCCACACAAGACTACAGAGCAAAATATCCAGCTGCAACCGGAACTGTTCGCTATGCAATCTATTGATATCTGAGGAAAGGTGATGTCACGGTTACACGATATACTTTAACAAACTTATTAGGCTGGCCACAATCCAACTCGAGACCTTTCATGAGAGGGACAGAAGCTCGATCTGGTTTCCAAAACGCGAACACTCGAATAACACACATATGTATTAATAATATCCAATTTAACCTCGAATATGTTAGTTGAGACAGCATAAATACGAAAATGCTGACCTGGGGCACGAGATGTCCTCGAATATATTTGTCAGAACAGTATAGATTTGGGAATTCTCACCTGAGGCGTGAACGAGGCCGAGAATGTATTGTTTTGGTTGTGCGAAAAACTCTACATCTACAGTCGTTCGTTGGCCTCCGGCGGAATTGACCAATGTATGTTAGCAGGTTAGTTAAGATCGATTAAATAACAACATAGCACTAAATTTCATTGTAATTACAGGCGTACAATACAGTCAAGAGCACCGCGTCCGTACGTTCGTCTCCGTTGCCGGCCGTTGCTTCTCTCAACCTAATTCTTCAAACGGGAACCTTCACCACATTAAAAATCGGTAGACTTGCCGGCCAAAACGAATATAGTGACCCTTGATTAGCGCCCACGCCGGGAGTGTGGAACTTAACTGACGATATCTCGCATTTGCAAGACGCAACGGCCACCAGAACTAAAGTATCGCCCCTACCATAGATCAGATCGCGACAATCACGCAACCTTGTAAAAACGAAGTACAAACTTCCTACGCAGATGAGACGTAAATAATAAAACCAAAATAAATATACACAAAACTGTGTAAACGCCTAGTCTACTATATAAAGCGAATACTTAGAGAATGACCTAAGACTTATACACATAAATTAATAAATACGAAGCCAATAACAAGCATAAGAAAAGCCCTCATAAAGAGCGAAAGAATCAGGGACAACTAACAACAAGAAACAGTAATAATGATGATAGAAAAGCAGTTGCTTAAATGGTTAAGACATGTCCTATAGGACATGAAGAAGATGGAATACCCAAAATAGTGACAATAATTTGAATAGAAGGACGTAGACCAAGGGGAAGGACAAGGAAAGGGGGGGGGGGCAAAAAAGGTGGCAATAGTATATTAAAGTATGAGTGGATAACAAGGTCTTTAAAACACGCGCGAGTTTTCGAGCACGACGGCGTACCCGGAGTGCTCGAAATAGAGCAAGTGCGTTAAAGACCAGTTATCCACGAATACTTTAGGCTATTTTTTATTATACCTGCAATACTGGAAATAAATTACGCACTAAAAACTTAGAAATAATTTTTGTCGTGATAAATCGAGAGGGCATAATAATATTGCTACTATAGTTACGAGATTTATTTACGTTTTTGTCGCGTCCACGTCCGCTGTTGCATTCAGTCGTTTCCTTGACAACCTTTAAAGCTCGGCGACCTTTAATCGCCTGTTTTCGCACGCTCAGGCGTGCTTTAAACGGCGATTCTGATGCAGGTATAATAAAAAAGATTTTCAAGCACGAGTAGTAGATTCGACGACCTACGAGCATTAAAAGTACAAACAAGAATTAATGTCGTTATTATGGTGATATTAAAAGCCATTAAATTGCAATCCAGCATTTACAATGTTTCGCCCTCCAGTAGGCTGTTATAGGATGTTCTATGTTTTTATTAGGTTGTATACATCAATTGTGATATAAGTCAACTGACATTAAAAAACTATGATATTTTTTACAATTGCTTTATTGGCATTGTTGCAGTTCGTATGTCAAAATGGCGACAATTTTACGAAAAGGGACACTAATTTAACAGGCAACAGTGCAAAACCTTCAAATATCATAACCAAAAATTGAAAACAACATAACCTAATTCTGTCATGTCTAGCTATTTCGCATTCGTACCAAACAAATTTCACCCTCGCCTGCTGGGAAAAGGAAACGTTGTGAATTGATTATAAGTACCAAATACAACCATACAGCTCATCCCCAAAGTCGTCTTCTTAAATTTGCCCACTCCTACTTCAAATTATCACCTTATTTTAGATCTGTCTAAATCTTCTTTTCTCTTAGGCATCTTCTATTTGTTTAATATGACTCCAATGAGATTTTAAAAAGCAAAAAGGCAGCATAAGAAGGTGATGAAG